>JAPSES010000236.1:1238542-1260830 GCA_029822895.1 Maxillicosta whitleyi
CTATCTATCTATCTATCTATCTATCTATCTATCTATCTATCTATCTATCTATCTATCTATCTATCTATCTACTTTTGAGTTAGTGACAGTTATGTGCTGAGTATTTTTATTAAAATTCTACTGACTGTTTTTACATTGTGTGTGTATATAATGTGAATCTGTCTGACCTAAATCCAATCACAGTCCCAGACCCAATTATTAACTGTTTACATATGCTATGATATTTTTATATATCCTATTGATATAATATACACAGAGTTGCCTCCACTACCATGCTTTAACCTTTCTGTTCAGAAAACATAGCTAGAGCTTGTTGTTTATATTTATAATTATAATTCCTTTCAGTTTGACACTACTGTCTTCTGGATTACAGAAAAGATCAATGGAATATTTAAAAGTTACCGTTGACATTTTGTTTCAGTAAGAGCTGTTTGTTAGATAAGAGGCTTTTGGTCTGGCTGTTATTCCTTTTCAAAGTGTCTTTGGTTCTGAGTCATCAGATAAGATGCACCAAGATCTTGATAGTTTTCTAAACATCAGTGCTGTAAACCATAGCACAGCCTCAAACCCTAATGAACTAATACTCTGTAATTGTCAGTTTTAACTGGTACTGATCCAGGTGCTCCTTCTGTGTCAGTTGTCTCAGAATACTGTGGTGTTGTAATATTTCAGTGTCAAACCAAACACTAGTGTTTCTTGTCGCATTTGCACAATGACTTCTTTCTTGTCTTAGGCCCTGGAATTTCTGTCGTCTTTGACCCACTCTAATCTTTGCATTTAGCCTCTATTTCTACTTTAATAAACCATAGGACCACTATTTGCTCTAATGGTGTATTTATAACCACCAGTTCCAGATCAGATTTGTATATATTCCTACTTTCCTATTCAGAGGGTACAACCAAAATGCTGTACATACACATCAAAGTTACATTGAACTGCTGACATGAACTTCACCATTTATGAATCATGAATGCCACCACCCAGATTTTTTTTTTTTTTAATTCCCAAGGTGTGGAGCTGTTGATGTGTTTTTCAGTGTGTAAGGGAAGTTTAAGCTTTTACTGGCAGGTTTGTTAGTATAGTGTGGCATTTGAGCAAAAGGTTTGGAGACATGTCTGATTCTATGCCACACTTTGTAGCTTGACCTTTACTCTACAGCTTGGAGTCTTGGTGAGGTTAATGTCTGAAATGTCAAATGAATACATCAGACATGTTCAGTCATGTGATGTAAATAAAGTTAAAATACTTGAGTGGGTTTTATTCCTCTCAGATTTTTTACCCCATATTGGCTTGTCGACTATTCCTGGCAAATGGAGCACCCTCAGAAAAGTTAACCTAAAAGGGAATACAGTCAGCTGCCTAAAAGTACCAAAGAGACCTCTGTGTTTTTTGCGATGACTCATTCACTTGCACCACTTGCAAAAAAATCTTGGCCAAGCTGGATATGTCTGTCAGATGACCAGAGACATATACTGTCTTAAACATCAGATGAAGCATACTTGAATACATCCATGGTTGTTGTTGTTGTTTTGTTTTTTTTTGTCACCGTAAAACAATATATTAATCTTGTTCACTTACTTCTATTTTGTCACTTACTCTCAGGTTTACCAAGAACCTGTCCCCCGACAAGATCAACCTGAGCACCCTGAAAGGGGAGGGACATTTGTCCAACCTTGAGCTGGATGAAGAGGTACTGCAGAACATGCTTGACCTGCCTACATGGCTGGCTGTCACCCGGGTCTACTGCAACAAAGCTGCCATAAGGGTATGTCACCGACTTGTCAAACCAGATTGTAAAGCTGCTCTGAAAGGCCATTTACCTGTTTTCTAAGAGAACAAAAAGCTGGAATCATCATTCATGTGTTCATTTGTTTTTCATTTTCAAGCTACAGAACAATATTCTATGTATTAATGTCAAAGGGCTGGGTTTTAATATTTCGAGGGTGTAGTGTTCCATAGGAAATGAGCAGCGACAGTCCCACAGAGATAAGTTTTGCAAGCACTGCTGAGAACACTATGAGCCTTCAGACCATTTCTGGTTGTGTGTAATGAGAAAGGACATAATTGAGGGGAACAAAAAAGGCCAGAGGCTAAAGTGATCCTAAGAGACATACTGGCAGGTAGCCTATACTGTACATTGAGCTGTCTGTTTGACTGGTTTATATTTTCTAAAACCTCAATTTACAATTACTGCACTAATAATTTTAGACATTTCACCAGGTAATAATAATAATTGTATGTCTCCTGTTTAACTGTTCCTTCTTTCAGACAAAGCATGTGGCATAAGACTTTTATTTTACCTTCATATGTTTTGACTGCTGTCTGGAGTAGTGTCAAAACATGTGAAGGTAAAACAAAATGTTTCTGTCGTACGCTTTGTCTGAAAATGGAATAGTTAAATAGTATTAAAGTAAGACAAAATTAACCTAACTATTATGTCCTCTATGCTTGAATTCAAGGAAAGTTCAATCATTATATTACTGCATTAAAATGAGATTTTCTTGCACATATAAGTAATATTCTAAATGTGGCCTATTTTATGTTATTCTGTATACATTCCTTATCTTTATCATTTGTTTATTGAGGCTGAAATGGTGCAGTATTTCTGTAAACACTGTGGTCATCTATGTTACCATCAGTAACACAACGACTGCTGACTCTAGAGTGAAAACTTTTTTTGGCAAGTGCTGCTGACGCTTAATTTAGTGTGTTTTTGGATCCATTTTCTTTTTCTTTGGATGCCTGTGGCAATGTCAAAAATATTTCTCCACTAAGAAGACTAACCCACTTTTTCTTACCATGTCATTGACTGCATTTTGAAGTAAAATACATTTTTTTGAAGTTCTAGTTCTGTTGAAACTGTACCAGTGACAGTTTTACATTGTTCTTGACATCAGAGCAGAGTTCTTAGTGTTTTTTTTTTTTTTTTTTTTTTTTACTGTCGTGTACATTGTTTTGAGGATAGTATTTTTAGTGTTTGAGTCAGTGCTGCTACCTGTTTTGTTCTTATGTGTTACAGTTGATGCTAGGGCTTTATAAGATATTCATATTCATGTTAGACCTGTAGAATGTTTACAATTATTTTTATTTTCATAAATATGGACACGTACTTAAAGAATTCCCTCTGAAAATGTTCCAAAATGTTTTCATACTTACTGTCCATTTATCATAGCTCTAAAACAATGCAATGTTCTATGCATGAAAATATGAAAAAAAGAAAAAAAAAAGAAATTGGGATAATAATAGTGATGGCATAATAGTTGTAGAATAAGAAAAGTAATTAGGCTAATCTGTATTTTTTTAGTAAGTTCATTGACCTTAAATCCCTTCAATGCTTTGTTTAATTCATAATGCAGCCAGGACTTAGAGGCAATACCAAAAAAAACAGACCTTTAAAGTAATTTATAGCGTTAAATATATTAACTCTCTGACCTCTGTATTTGTAGTTTTCTTATTTTTTTTTTTACTTTTCACAGCAGCAATGGACTTATTCTTTTAACCCTCATGCATGTTGTGAGAGCTTGTGCTTTTTGCTTTGTGTGTGATAAACAGGGCATGCTGCTAGAAGTGGTTTTGATTTATTCTGTTGATGTTGCTGTCTTTTAAAAAAAATATATATATATATATATATGTTTTTTTCAGATACAATGGACGAAGTTGAAAACGAGTCCCATCTGCTTGGTAAGAATTTTCTTTACATCCTTCTCTGGAGTTCTTGCAGATTTCTCAATGCTTCTTCCTCTGCTTTAAAACAAAAATATCTTTGGCATCACTCCAGCTGTGGTTTCCGCTATGTTATAATGTTTAGTTGCCCTGATACTCTTCTCTTTTCTGTTATCATTAGTAAATTTAGGTATTTTCACTCTTTAAACAAACTTGGTTGTATTTAGAACATCGTGGTTTCTTGTTTTGTGCAGTTCCTGGATAAGGTGGAAGTAGAAATGAGGACATGTGAAGAGCCACGCCCACCCAATGGTCCCTCTCCTATAGCAATTACAGCAGGCCAGAGGTAAATGTGAACAAAACTAGTAAATTACCTGTGGTTGAAGCTGATCTTAAATATTCTGCCTTACATTATGTGTACATGATCAATATTTGCTTTTACAGTGAGTATGGCTTTGCGGAGAAAGTGGTGGAAGGTATGTCTGTTAGAATCAACTCCATCACCATCAAGGTGCAAGCTCGTGCCTTTCATGCATCCTTCGAGCTCTGGCAGCTACAAGGGAACAGCCTGAACCCCAAATGGCAGCGCAGTGACCTCCGATATACCCGAATTACTGACCCAAAGAGAGGAGAGGTAAAAATATGGTCAAAATATTCAGACAATTTTTGGGGCTCCATATTCAAATTGACGACCTCTTTCATTGGGATTTTTCTAAAGGATATAGATGTAATATTCTCTTAGAAATTATGGTGCATTTTCTTTTTCTATATATCACAAAAAATGTATTGGTCACCTGTCATGAAAATGCAAGAACAGGATGTGTTTATTTCAGAGGTCGACTACTTCTTAAAGGTTAATCCAATAATGAGTGTTTGGAGCAAATCAAATGATTTCTCAAAGAAGAGGCCACACCTTGCATATTTTGATTGATTTATTGCAATAAATCAATCAAAATATGCAAGGTGCGGCCTCTTCTTTGAGAAATTGAGTTTAACATTTGGACCTGCACCCTTACAGTTTGAATTATTTGAGAGTGAATCCTGCTCCTAACGGAAAAAAAGCAAATCAAATGATGCCATTCCCCTCTTCATCTCAATAAATATTGCCAGAAAAACTTTCTTTGATGTTACCACAAATTGGATATCTGTTGAACTTAATGTCAAGCTCAGATCAGTACTTCTGGAAATGAAAATCAGTTTAGCAGTAAGCTAATATTTTCCCTCAAAATCAGTAATTCCAGCGGTAAAGCCAAATATTAGCCATCACCCTCTATTAGAAGATTCTTCTATTAGTATATTAGTAATAGATTGTAAAACATTTGTCTTTGTGTTTAATCATTGACACTGTAATGGTTTATTTATTGCACTTGTTATCATACTCAGGTGTTGACGTTCAAAGAAATAAACTGGCAGAGTTTACGAATCGAGGCTGATGCCATTGAGAGTGATGATCAGGACCTTGGGAATACACCATTACGTCTAATTACCAACCAGGGACGCATTCGAATAGCACTGAAACGCAGAGTAAGCCTGTCTTTTATTGCATTTAATTTGTTGTTAAGTAGCTAAAGACTACAAATGGGAACTCATTTAAAAGGTATTTTGTTATTGCGAGCCTTTAATTCTCTGTGTTCTGTTTAGATAAAAGACTGTAACGTGCTGGCATCCAAACTGTTCTTCATTCTGGATGATCTGTTATGGGTACTGACGGATTCTCAGCTCAAAGCCATCATCCATTATGCCAAATCTCTCAGCGAGGCCATGGAGAAGTCTGCACAGCAGAGGAAAAGCATGACTGCTGAATCCATGCAGGTGCTGCTTATTGATGTTTTAGAGTTATGTGGTAAAATGCTGGTTAACAGTTAAATAGAAATATTTACCTTAAGTGACTTTTAATAATTATTATTTAATAAAGTATATTCTAAATATGGGTTTCATTCAGGTTGGGTTTATTTTGACATACACTATCTATATCAAGGGTGTCAAACTCATTTATGTTCAGGGGCCACATTCAACTAAATTTGGTCTGTAGTGGGCCGGACCAGTGAAATAATAACATAATAATATATAGACAATGTCAAATCCAAACTTTTTTCTATGTTTAAGAGTGAAAAAAAGTAAAATCATGTTATGAAGATGTTGACATCTACAAACTATCCTTTCAAACAATGTGAATAACATGAACAAACTGAGAAATAAGTGTAATTTTAGCAATATTCCACTTCTTATCATTTCCAAATGTTCATTATAAATTGCACAGTGGATCTACAAATACACGAAATGTTTAGTAACAGGAAGAATATTGTTAAAACTGCATTTACTTTTCTTAAGACATTTTAGGTTCTTTATATTTAGTCAGATTATTTACATTTTTGTGAAACTATACTTTGTTTTAGTGTCAATATGTGAAAATATTTACATTTACAAAGAGAAAAAGTTCGAGTTTGGTATTTATAGGTTATTGTGATCGTATTTGACTGATCTGACCCACTTGAGATTGAATTGGTCTGAATGTGGAACCAGAACTGAAATGATTGTTAATAACTATTTTTGCATTCCACACATTCGTTCCAAGGGCCGGACTGGACCCCTTGGCGGGCTGGATTTGGCCCCCGGGCCGCATGTTTGACACTTCTGATCTATATGATTTGCATTGAAAGATCCTTAAAAAGTAAAGACGTTATTTTTGCTGAATGTGTGTCGTAGACTGCTCCTCCTTCTCCTGGGCTTCACACTCTCTGGACAGAGCCAACGCCTGCTTCGACCAGTAGTCCCAGCAACGCTAGTCAATACTTTGACCAGTTTGATGTCAAAGAGTCTTCTTATCACACCTTCATATCACGCTTGGACTTACACATATGCAATGATAGTTCTTCAGTGGATGATGGTAAGTTAGCAATTCAGCTCACCTAAAAATGTGCAGCATATAGTGTTCAGTCTGTTTTTTGTTTCCAACTTAAGCATAACACTAAGGCTGTACTCTGCATAATCTCTAAAATCCACTGTATTGTTAAGTGTTTGAAGGATAATTCCTCTGTAGCTGGTTTTTAACTGCTATCATGTGATACTGTACAGATGAGCCTCCCCCACCAGGCTTACAGGGCGCCATGCAGTTAACCTTTAAGAAGCTTGGCTTTGACTACTATCCTGTCCACAGACCCGGTAAGTGTGGCAACTGGTCCTTTCTCTGACCATAATTTAAGTGAAATTTGCCTGGAGGCTCTACACAGCTTCCACTCTAACCACATTACTCATTCAGGACTAACTGTTAGATGGATTACTATTCAAGCAGAGTAATGGCTCTACACACGCTAATAGCACTGGCCAACTGTACGATGCGGGATAGCAAAATCACCTCTGGAGCTGATTGAGGTCTGAAAATAGCTTTTATTTCACTATTTTCACTGTGTTACAAAATAGAGATATAAAATTTGCATGTGTTGAATTACTGTTGCGCCAACACGTCCTAAGAAGGGTAAAATTAACCTGACGTTCTAATCCCAGCTCATGTTTCCTATTAGCAGGGAAGTTTCCATTACATATTACATCCTCTTCTTAAATGAGCTCTCACTGTTAGCACAAAACAAAAAGATTAAATAAAGCCCCCCCATCCTTAAGAGTAAATGGAAAAAGTCCTCCTTTAATATTTTGTATTGTTTTTCCAACCTGGTTTTGGTTTTATTTAAGTCTGATGGTGTATTTTTCTTGTGACTTTATTCGTGTGTCAAGTGACTGCTTATTTACACATACTTTTTGATAATTTTTTTACCCTAGCTGATGGATGTCGACATTGGGAACGCCATAGTGGAGCCATGGAGGCGCAGGCCCAGTGGGCAGGGAAACTGCTGCAGGAGTACCAGAAAAGAGCAGAGGCTTCTGGGTTCCCCGGGCCACACACTGAGGTTCCACAACCAAGCAAAGACTCGCCTGCGAAAACAGTTCAAGGTGTGAATACAGATTAAAACGGGAACATTTGTTTTGTTATTGGGATTTTATCTCTGTCCCCATAACAGCACATACAGATAAGTGTGGGGATGTCTGAGTAGCTTTTATCTTTACAAGTTGTGACCCAGTTTAGATGTTGTCAAGTTTACATTGGATTTAATAAAACACACAGAGACTATTTCTGTACATCTGTAATACATGTTACACACAGAAAAAAAAAACCATTCTGTTCTTGTAAAGCATCTGTTGTCTCTCATGACTCAGTGGTTTCATTTGTGTGCACATACTTTAGATAAACAGTCCAGTCCCAAGTTAACGTCCTCTGACAAAGAGCAGACATCCAGCAGGAGCTCTGTCACAGCTCCGCCAGGGTCATCATTGAAGAGGCTGCGCTCTAACTGTGTGGTGATCAGGATGGATGACGTCGACATTCACCAGGCAAGCTTTCGTCATCACCTGATTCGATTTACCTGCTTAACAGAAGCTGCAGTCATCAGTAAAAGGGCTGAGAGGTTTCAGTTCCTTGGTTGAAGCAAACATGCAGTTTCACTGAAAGGTGCTGACTCCTGTTAATTATAGCAGTGACAAAACATCACACGCTTTGGATTTTTTAAACTGCTCTCATTAACAGTCTGTTTTACTGAAAAACAAATCAACATTCTTGCAGCATTACCAGTATTAGAATGATACTACAATAATATCATCTGTACTATTGTCTTAAAGAAACTATACATAAAATTATATTTCAGGTGTAATCATCAGCCCCCTACATTAGAATATACAGGTGTGCTCATAAGTTTACATACCCTAGCAGAATTTGTGATTCTTTCGCCATTTTTCAGAGAATATGAATGATAATAGAAAAACTTTTCTTTCATTCATGGTCAGTGGTTGGATGAAGCCATTTATTATCAAACAAATGTGTTTGCTCTTTTTTAAATCATACTGACATCAGAAACTATCCAAATGACCATGATCTAAAGTTCGCACATTCTAGTTCTTAATCCTCTGTATTGGCCCCTTTAACATCAATAACACCTTCAAGTCTTTTATGGTGGTTGTGGATGAGGCTCTTTGTTTCCTCACATGCTAAAGCTGCCCATTCTGCTTGGTAAAACACTTTCGGTTTCTTTAAGATTTTGGGTTTTCTTGCATGAACTGCATGTTTGAGACCTCCACAATGTGGCTCAATGATACTGAGGTCAGCAGACTGAGGCGGCCACACCTTCACCTTCATTTTTTTTCTGCTGTAGCCAATGACAGGTCGACTTGGCTTCGTGTTTTGGTTCATTGTCATGTTGGAACATCTAAGACCGTCCCATGAGCACAACTGTATTCATGACATGACTATTTACGTAGCAGTTACACAAGCCCTGATAGAACATGGCATATAAGTAGAATAAGCAGTTTGTGTAAAGAAAGTCTAGAATCATAATCATAAAATCATTCATCATAAAAAAAATACTGATCTGTATTCAGAGAGCTTTAGAGTGATCATTTTTTTAAAAATTTTTTTAAATCTCAACCCCATGGTTATCCAGTCAGTATCAGTGTCATGAGCTACAGCATGTTCATCACTTTCAGTTAATTTAAACTAAATAGAGGTGTGTGACAGATTAGCAGCATGGGGACATCTGCCCGATGGAGGGAACAAAAGCCTGTTTATACCGGCAGCCCGATAGGTTTGATCAGATGCTTATTCATATATATGTTGTGAAACAAAATGCCCTGTTGGGAAACTATGGTTTGTGTACCTGTGAAAACCGCAGGCCTTGAGGAAAGTGATACCTCCAGGAGTTAGGTTATTCCTGATATCACTTCACTACATCAGTAGAAGTCACATGATTCTGTATATGTCACTGTGATGGCTCCAGTACTTTTCATGTGTGACAGGGAAAACCCCAGCCTTTTGTCATTACACTCTCCACCTGTTTCTGCATTTTCACTTGAAAGATTTTCTTTCTTTTTTTTTTTTTTTTTACCTAAAAACAAAACATTCATTGAATTATTTAAGGTTCAGTGTGCATGTACTTCCCCATGTAACGGTACTGGAGACACAGGAAAGTTTACTTATGTCTGGGTCTCCACCTTTAGTTTGTGACAGGAAGTTATTCACTTTCACACAGATGGTTTACTTCTGTTTTATGTAACATATTATCAATAAATAGATTCATATGAGTGCTTGTATGAAACTGGTCCCTAAAAACAGGACATGGGTGGCTAAAAGTTCAAACCAGATGTAGACTAATGTTATGACGTAATTATTTTAAAAATAAATAAAACAGGATAAACAGGAGACAATTTTTCAGATAAAACACATTTTAAAATGTTTTTATGGTATTTTTTATATGAAAATCCATGTGTAACAGTAAAAACGACATGAAAATTACACGCTAAAATTTTTTTTTGAAATATGTTTTTATTCTCTCACAGGTACATTTTTAGGAATCAAACTAATTATGCCAGGCAGTGTTTCACAAAAATGAATGCTGTTGTGATTTAATTTGTATTTTAATGGGCATGTTCCGTTTGTAACATGTCTGGATTAGAAAAACCACTAGGATTAACAAATTCAACAGTTTCATGTTTTCCATGTATGTAGCTTTTCCTGTCTCCTGTTGTTAGCCATAATGTTTTTTTTTTTAATTAATTAATTTTGGGATCGCTTGGAGCAAGAGTACAATTATTTTTTGCATTTATCTGAGGTCATCATTGGGTATATCCTGGGGGGAGATATGTCTAAATTTACCTTTTTATTTTTGGGTCTAAAAAAGCTGGCAGGTACCAAAATGAACCCACTTTCATAGATGCACCAATATAGAATAGTTTCAGTTACTGTACTAACTTCTCTGCCTATACTTTCAGGTGTCAACACGAGGCCGTCAAAACAAGAAGACCCAGTCTTTAATATCTTGTAACCGTAAAGCTGTACATTTGCCAGACAACGTACCTGCAATCCATCTGCAGTTTACTGAATACTACTTTCCTGACAACCCCAGTGTATCAGGTACCATACCAGGTTTTAACCTTCTAGTTTTGGCTCTGGTTCAAAATGAGTTGTAAGATTTGATGTTAGTATGTTGTTTACAGCAAACCAAAACAGTTTTCACTGAAATGCTGCACTTGAATATTTTAAAATCATTTAGTAACAATACTGTCTTACATGATGTATGTTCTCTTTTGTTAAGTTATATTCATTACTTGTAACCGCAATGTAATTTAATGATTAATTTGTAAATATTTATATTAGCTGGTTTTTGTTTCTCTTATGTTATTTCACACACAAACCTTTGACCTCATCTGTGACCTTTTTTGATTGTTTCAGTGCCCACATCAAACTTGTATGCCCAGATAAACAGCCTCCAGCTGTGTGTGGACCCAGCCAGTGTGCTGTGGATCAATCTGTTTTCGAGGGGCCTGCTACATACCCTGGATCAAGTCAAAGCTTTCTATCATTTGCAAGATAGCAGCAAGGCAGAGGAGCACGTAGATGTCCGTATGGATGCATCCCAACTTAAGGTTAATGGAGACATTATTTTGGTTGCATATCAGTGGTTTCTTTTTAGGTCCTTGTATAATATTTGAAAGGAAATCACTTTGTCTTGCAAGAGAAATACATTTCTTTACGAATGTTAAATGTATAGTAAGTACATGAATATCAAAGAAAGCCAGAACTTTCACACTTGTTCTTTTCTTTACTTCTACAGCTGATAATTCCTTTAGATTCTTCTATTTTGGACCATCCAGAGCGTCCACAGTCCCTATCCATTACTGTTCCTCAAATGGTTCTAAGCAACACCCGGCACTGTCCTCACGCCACCAGAGCTGACCTCAACAGCACCTACAACAACTTCTCCTCCTGCCGTTTCTTTCAGCCCAGACCACCCTGCCCTTACCCCAGAGACCAGAGTGCCTTTCACCCACTTCCCTCCATCTTCCTCCAGTACTCTCAAGAGACAGAGCCTCAGCCTTTGGGTAAAAAGCAGCTGAGGTCTCAGGATGTCTGGTCTCTCAGTTTGTCCCGTGTTACACTAGGGTTTGATGGAGCCCGTAGATTCCCTAAAGGCAGGACCCAGCCCTTTATTGAACCCTTTGCTATGTCTGTGTGGATGTGCCAGCCCTCTGCCTTTAGTTGTGGATCACCATCTTCCCCCTGTAGTTCTAACAGAGCTCACCAGCAGGCACCCACTCAAGAGGAGGGGACCCTTGCCTCTGTTCACATTCTAGCCCATGCCATCACTCCACTGAAGATGTGGCTGAACCACTATCAATACGTCGCTCTGCTGAGGATGAAGGATGCCATGGCCCGCTTGGTCGCAGAGTTGGGGCGGGATACACGGGAGGTTAAGAAGGTTCAAGACCACAAAACAAATCCTGCCACAGCGTGTTTGGCCCTGCTATTAGATTCAGCTGAACTGGGACTTCTGTTACCTCCAGTCTGCACAGAACCAGAGGAAGAAGTCCCCCACACTCCAGAGACAGACAGCCCAAGCATGACAGACTCCGACATTTCTCCGACTCATCATGCTGCTGATGGCGTATTGGAGGACAGCGGCTTAGAAAACGGCATCTCTTCCATTAACACGGGTGGCACCGAGTATGATCAGGATCAGGATGATCAAGATGGGTTGGTGGAGGAGGCATGTGAAGCGGTGGAGGATGTGCTGGCGGATGGTGGGCTGACAACACAGGTGGATACTACCATCCTCTCGCCCCCCCTCTCACCCGGACAGTCTCCTGTCCTCTCTCGAGAACCATCTACCTTTAGCTTGGAGGGGGAACTGTCAAGCGCTATTAATGTCACCAAGGATGTGACCAAAGATGCCATTAGTGCCTCACTGGACCTGACCAAAGGGGCATTTTCTATAACAAAAGATGCCTTCAGTATGCTGAGTCGTGGTTCAGGGATGAGCAAATTGTTCAGTCCAGCTAAGTAAGTGTTAACGCTTTCCTCCTGTGCTGTTGGCAACATAATAGGGTTAGAGTCTGGCGTCCATACTGTGCACCACATGCTGTTACTTGCTGTCTCTTTATAACACTTTGTGTGTTTATGTGTGTGTACAGGGAACAGGTCCAGCGGTCAGAAGAGTCCTCCCCCTCTCTGGCTGCCAGCCTGCGTCACCAATCCATGAAGCAGTCGCCTTCCCAGCATTCCTTTGATAGTGCTATCTTGGATGGCAGCCTGCCTGATGAAAATCTGTCTGTGGATAGTGACACCAGTGACAATTTTGTTGTTCTCATGGACTCAGGTGCTTAAAATACTGACTCTAAATTAATGACGTTTTTTCAATTTCACACTTCTAACTTTGTCGTACTTATCAGAGTCAGGAGTGGAGTCCATGCGTCCAAACAACACTCCGGTCACCATGGGCAGTCGAGGCAGTCCAGCCCTGGGGACGGAGGGAGGTTCATCAGCTGACCTGAGCAGCTCCCTGTCTCAAAGTATTGAGGATGTTTCTCAGGACATGGTAAATAACATTTCTCATAAAAATACAGTATATGCATTAAAATGTTTCAAAATGCATTTTTTCCTCTACATATCAGCAAAAGTGATACCTTAATAGAAATACAGTAGCTACCTTATCTTTTTCTTGTAGTATATACAGCCTGGCCAAAAAAAAGTTTAGTTAAGCAAGAAAGCGTGAACTATCTGATCCAGTAATGCACTGACTGATATATTTCAGCTGGCAGCAAGGTTTTGGTATGTACACCATAACATTATCTAACTATAACCCAGTTATCTAACTGGAACTGATGCAGTGAGTACCTTCACATTCCTTAAACTACCATGTCAGAGGACATATCCCGTGGTCATGAAAAATATGTAACCATTTCAGAAGGGCTTGGTGCAGTTTATCTGCAACAAGTAAAGAACAAAAAGTAGATTACTGAAACTACTAAAAAAAAACTGTTCAACATATTAATAAAAACTGGAAGGACAGTGATGAACCATAGGTTTGAGGAAGAAATATGGTCAGAAAAAAAAGTTAAATGACTGTGATCAAAGATCACTTAAATGTTCATATTAGAAAAGATTAATATTAGAATACACGGCTGTACTTAATGATAAAGATAAGAGTAATTCGACATGGACAATGTCTAGAAAAGTCCAAGGATGGGGACAAAACAGATGTGTAGTCTTAAAAAAACACTTATCAGTGAGATTTTACCATTCAATGGATTTTTCTTCCTTGATAGGCATGTTCCAAGATGACAATGCCAGGGTTCATTGGGCAGTAAATGCTCTGACACTCAGAGCTTATCAATGCCATGGCATAATCACAGCTAAAGGCAGTCCAAAGAAATATTACAGTTTGGGATTTTTTTTTCTTTTTAGGTCAGTTTGGGTATAAATGTTTAATAAATTCTAAGGCAATCATATTTTAAATGTAACTTTAACGTGATGTGTTATTACAGTCGTCAGTTTTTCTACTTATGATGAGTGGGATGGCCTGTACCATCGAAGTAAAAGGAGAAGACCAAGTTGTTGCAGCAGAGGCTCAAAATCTGATCCCTTTGCAAATGGGTAATATCCGAGTTTCTGACATCCTGGCTGGTCTTGTACAAGGTGAATGGATAATTTTTGCTGCATGCAGTCTTTGTTAACATTTACATGAAAAATTGTTTGATAGCCAAGCAGTGATTCAACCCTTATAACTTTCCATTTGCCTGTTAGTGGTCTGTGAAGGTTAAAACATTTTTTTATGGGAAACTGGCTTCTAGTGTAGAAGACCTTGTATTTGTTATATTTTGAATATAATTAGCATTAGGAAACTAAGCTGAATTTTCTTTTCAGGCATCATATGTCATCCAGATATTGTGACTGACTGATATTTTGTGTTTATGCAAAATACAACATGTAAAATATCACAGATGAGAATACCTGACAGTTACTGCATTTTTCCAACAAAGATCAAAAATAATTTTACAGAAAGAATGGCTGTAGTAAACAGTTTCTCTGAAATGCCCTGGTGATTTACAATGGTGTCCGTTTCTGTAGCTCCAGGTGGAGCAGTGCAGAAACAGAACAGGCAGGGAAACTCTGCAGCCGTGAGCATGCGAGCAGAAATGGGTCCATCTGCAGCCCAACACACTGACGAGTCCGTGGGCTTCATGGATATGAGGGTGAAAGACTGCCATGCCGAGCTGTTAGCCTCCACAGTGGCCAACATTGGCCCCTTTCTGGAAGATGAATTTGCTGTTGACAGTCAGCCAATGAAGTTGCACATGAGCAACGTCAAAGTCACTATAAAGGTGAGATGATTATTTTATCAAGAGAAGAAAAAAATCTGTTGTGTGCTGGTGGAAATATTTGCTAATGAAAATATGCTATTTCTTAGTTATTTACATATGATCATTACTTTATCCATATTTAATATGTAAACTGTTGATAGGAATCTGTCTCACAGACTGACTTTTGGAAAAAACCCTCTAAGTTTATTGACTTGAAACAATTTATTCCTTTCAGGATGACGGCCCTAGAATTTACCCTACAGCCCCTCAGCCTGTCCCAGCCACTTTCATTGTAGATCAGCTGCTACTTGAACGAGGCGACGATGGCATATTGAGGCTAAAAGGTGCTTGTTTTGAATTATAATATTGTTAGTCATTACAGATTTGCAGCTTTATGAAAAAATATGAGCAGGTATATGAACAGTGAAACAACAAATAGTCAAATACAGACTGCATCAGCTTTACAGAAGTGTGAATAGAAAGTGATCTTGTCTGTTTCTGTTTTGTTTGCAGCTGAACGTCCAGACTCAAAAACCTCAGCAGATGTTCCTGTGGTTTCTTTGGACAAGATGAATGGTTGCGTTCAGCTGCAGAGTGAAGTAAGGGTAACTTCATTGTATAATACACAGTATTTATATATCATATTAATGCGTCTACTATTTTTAAATAGTTTCTCATCACTTTTTTGTACTAAAACTCCAAACAGTGGTAAAAAAGAAAAAAAAAAAAAAACAGTTACATAATAGAGCTGAGGTCTAAATGTGAAATGACCTCGGAGATAGCCGTGACACTGCCTGTACCAGCGAACAAAGGGACCTCTTTTTAGCTGTAATAACCAGTGTGAAATACTAACGTAGCGGCTCTGAACATCTCATAGGTCTGTCATATTTTTGTTTACTTACATTTTCTTTCCTTAGATAAGGACATGTAACCTGCTGTATTAATCACAGTTTGAATAAGGTGTCGTGTTTATTGTCAGGTCAAAGATTGATAAAGTAGAGATGTGTTTAAGTGCAAAGGGTGGTGTAATGGTATTGTAATTACATCTGTTGCTGTCCGTCAGAATCTGATATCCATCCACCTGATGTAGTAGCTACACGCCAAAGAGTATAAACTGAGCTGTAGCTGGAAGTAACCCATCTATCAAATCTGCTGTTACAGACACAAACCCTGGAAGCCCAGCTCTCCGATGCCCAGGCTGCTCTCACTCAGGCCCTCAGTGACAGAGATCGCCTTTTACTGGAGGTCAGGAAGTATGACCCCATGTTTACCATGTGAGATACTCAGTCTCTGACGCCTGAACACAAAGCTGCTCCTTCGGAAAACAGTGTTGGAATGGATTAGGGTGAATGTGAGGAACCGGTATGAATCACTTCAAGCACGACGGTACATTGGACATATTAGGAAAGCAGATATATCCAGATGTGAGCATAGTTTGGATTAATTCAAACCTACGGTGTCACGTTATTCATAAGATTCCAAAAGAGCTCCTTTAACACTTAATAAAAGATGAGCCCTGTGAACTAAGTTTAGGTACATTACCGATATTATGTTTATCCAGAAGTTTAGATATGGCTCACTGCTGTACTAAAAACAGTGAATTCATCCAAATCAGTGTAGAGGTAAACTCATTGTGTGGTTTCAGTGTTCAGCATGCATGGGTAAATGTCAAGCTTTAAGTCTCTCCAGTTAATATGTTGTGTCACATTAATGTTAAGTTGTATATGCCAAAAACTTCTTTTCACATGCACTGACACTGCCAGAGAACTGCAGGTATGTCATTTTGCTCCTTCTACAAAACACAACAATCTGTGAGCAGACTTTTACAAACATACAGACATGAAGACGAAACGACTGAGCAATATGAATTACTTCCATTAATTTCTGAATATATTAGTAGCTGTTAGTGTTAGGTACTTGTTGGTGCTGTGTTGTGAACAGTAGGGAAAACGATGCACTTTTTCTTTACGAAGCAGAACTCTGCTGCTTATACAGAGACAGATGCATCTCAGTGTCCACTTCTGTGGCTTCATCCTCAGGGTGGCGCTGTTACACACTCAAGTTCTCACCGCTCTCTAAAAGCGAGTTGTTGCATTCCCCAGTATTATTTTTCATTGATTTGTGTGATGTCTGTTAATATTCCTTTGTACTGTGAATCAATGAAACAGTCTGCTCTGTGGGTGAATGTCCTCCTGAGACTGACCTTTTCAGCGTTTGGTGTCTCAGCAGAGCAGACCAGGTTGTACAGTGACTTCAGTATTATAACTGGGTTGGTCTTTCTACTCTGTAAAAAAAGGTTTGAGATTATACCAGCTACCAGGATCATCTTCAAAAACCTTTTTTTTTTAGAAAGAAAAAAGTCAGGAAAACAGTAAGACTAATAGTATTACCTCTGTAGTAGTTCAACATCATGAATACATTAATATTATTTATTTTCATTTGTTTACGCATGTTCTTTAAAATATACTGAAGCCATATCAATCAAAGTCACATTTTGCAAAGCTGTGGTACTTATACTGTGTTGTTTGTTCACAAACTATTTATTACTAGATTCACTGAAAAAACAAACAAACAGATTTTGTCTATTTGACCACATGGTAGTTGAAATTTGTCATTTTGATATTTTGTATACATGCATAAATTGATTATATGCATGGGCTCAAACAGGTAGATTTGCTCATCACATTCCATATAACATCTTTGCAAATGCTTATAGGGAAGTCAGGATTTTATTGTTACATGATATTTATAAAAATGTTATCCTTTTAATCAGAGGTCCTGTAGCCTTTTGCCTTTAGCAGTACAGCAATTCACTGTTAAAGTAAAACATCTGTTACAGCCACATAAATTGGCTGTCCTGTCAAAAGCACTTGTCATTTCAGTGTTTATAGGAGACCTCTAGTGGTTTGTTTTGAGTGTTACGTTTCTTTTCTTTCATCTTCGGTTGCCTTCAAAGCTATGAATGACAGATTTGCATTCTTATTGTGGAATGTAAAATGTAAAAGCAATAGGAAAACAATGTAGGTTTAACCAAAATCCATGGCTACCAGGTGTTACACTACATAGTTTTGATACAGTATTCTGACAGTTTAGTTTATTTATCAGTTTTTACAGTTCCACCACCAGTTGAATTTGTACTCAAACATATCTGTAATCCCTCAGCGTTAAAATATATTGCCATCATGTTCACATACACATGTGACTTTCTCTGAGCTTGTTAATTTGTTTTGCATGACTTTAGAGGATCAAGATAAAAACTGGTTGTCCTATGCTGGATGAAAAACATATAGCTGTACAGTTTGTCCTGCTTCCCTCTCCTCAGTGTAAAGTAGCATCCCTTTTCTGATGATAAACTGGTGTCCTGGGTTTCATCTGCTCATAAGCGTTTACACTAGACTTCCTCTACACTCCAGGATTGGGTTTATTATATCACATCTTAACCTCCCACTTAGTGTGTAGAATCAGAGTGAAGCATGAGTCACTTTAGTGTGTGTTTTCTCTCTATTTACAGGATTGACTGACATGGTAAAACTCCTTGCCACTAAAGAGCAGATGCATTTTCTGAAATGATGTTGTGTAGTTTCTGCCTCAATAGATTATTTGCACTCGTGTGGTAAATTCACTGGAATTTGCACTTGTTTTAACGCAAATCACATCAAAGAATTGCGGAGGAGTCTTTGTGAAATCTTCCTAAGTGATGCAAATGTTAAAGACCCTGTGGAAAGTATTTTGTCAGTTGTGTACAATTACATTGAATTTCGCTTTGTCTTTATCACTTCATTGAGACAAATATGAAATTGGTTCTGTGAACCAAAGGTAGTATGTGGAAAATATTTTAAAAAATAATAAATGATTAACTGCTGAACACAATTCAGGCATGCCTTTGTGTTTAATAATGTTTGTTTCCATATGCAAATAACTATACTGTGTACAGTCCTGATTAGAAATAGAGATCATTGTCACTCCAGTTGTATTATGGGGCTTTTCCACTTCCACCTACTCAGTTTTAAGGGTTTTTCATTATTAGGTGATAGTACCTTCTTAGCCAGGATTCCACATGAGCTGAGTCAAGCCAAAACTGTGACAGACTGCAGATCACTGATAGGCCAGGAAGTGATGTTACTTGATGAACCATGAAGGTGACTCCATGTCCTCAATTGTTTTAATGTGTTTGTGTAACATATAAATGATGTCACAGGAGTTTCTGGCCAATTTGCTCTATCAACCCCACTTATGCTGAAATGGTACAATTGTAGTAATAGAGAATAGCAAAAACTGAATAGAGCCAAGTAGGTGCAAGGGAAAAAGCCCCCATAGTGTGATTCAGTGTTTGAACTAAACAAAACATTTTCAAGTAAAGTTGGAAACACTTGGTATTATGGGCATATCCAACACAAATGCCTTTTCATACATTTCATCATACATGCAATCAAAAATTAATGGAATATATTCCTCTTGCCTCAATCTGGAATTTGTACAAGTGCAGAAAATCCTTTATGAGTCTTAGCTGTAATAATAATAATAAAACATCCTGTACATGCTGTTATGTCATTTGAAGCCAATTTAAAGTAGACAGTTTATGTAACAAAATCTTTCATTCTTAATCCTTCATAATAACTGAGAGCCAAGAATAAAACTTTTTTAATTGTTTTTTATTTATTTATTTATAAAATTGTATTTACAAACAGTAGAAATGAAATGCATGTTTCATTGAGTACTGATTCTGATAATTAGAGAATAGAAAGAGCAACTAGATTGGATCTCATACTGAGGAGGATGAGGGTGAGGATCTTGACTGATCAGTTACTGAAAATAACCATTGTCTAGTTTGCTTACCACATGAGGTGACGCCACCATTTCTTCACAGGTAGCCAATGCAGTATCTTTACATGATTTAAAATGTATGTGCCTCAATGAAAAATTATATTCTTGTACTTGGTGTTGGGAATCTGATCTCTGCTCTTCAACCTCCTTACGGCTTCTCTCATGTGCTTGGGCTGAAGGGGTGGTGCATCTCCCCACTTTTCACAGACATCCAGTGCTGTAAGGATGAATGTAAAATATCAAACTACATTATAGAAGACTTTATATTACAAAAAGAGGAGAACAAAATTCTCATTCATTTGTTTAAGCTTATTTGCATGAGTACTGTGTACCTACTCACCTTCTTCAACAATTTCTCCTGCAAATACTTTGGCAATACCAGACATGGCAATCACCACATTCTGTGAAACTGACGATCCGGTTATGGACTGGATCAGCTTAAAAAGAAAAAATAGAATATTTAAAGATTGAACATGCTCAAAGACATAAACACAGGGTTTCAGATTTCAGACAATACCCTCTTAATAGCAGCTTTTGGAAAGGCAGAACGTCGGTACATCTCATAGCGATTCAACTGCTCTTCAGAAAAGGATGACACCAAAACCCTGCAAAACACATGAAAAATTGTGGCAAGGATTTAACACTACTGTAAGTAAGTTTACTGGTTAAACAACCTTCTGATTGGTTGAAAATTTAAATCTTACTGCATCTTCTGAATTTCATCCTCATCAACTTTGTGGCGCTTCTCTTTTTTCTTTTCTGGCTCGACTTTCAGTCTTTTGGCAGCAGGTTGACTTGAGGTTCCCTCTTCTTCATCTTCTACTGCTGCTGCTGCTGCTGTTGTTTCCTTAAAAACAAAGAGAAGGTTCACAGAAATAAGAGTCAGATTTCTGACTATTGTTTTTTTAAGAATTTAAAGTTTATTTTGTTAAGCTTTGGTAAAAAACAAAACAAAAAAAAAAAAACACCACAATAAAACATTTTAATTTTTGCTATATGGTGCTGGAATTCGCTCACTGTTTTATTCTCCTGTTTGAGTTGATCTTGAGAAAGGGGCTCTTTGTTTTCGCCTGTAGCTTTTGCTGTTGCAGATACATCTTCAGCCTCATCTGTCTTCGAAGGTTCTTCGCTTGTGGAGCAAGCCCTCTCGGATGTATCCTCAAGCTTGATCCGTGCAGGGTCTGCCATTATTATTCAGCTCCCCAAAACACCAAAAGCCTCTGGATCTGCTATTTTTGACAGTAATAACACCAGCAGGAGTCATTATATGAGCATAGCTTCAGCTAACGTCAAGAGAAACGTATTTTTAACCAGACACAACAAAGCAGTATTTTAACTAAGACTCTACGTCATACGTTTTACTATGATAACACTGAAAAATGAAAAACTGAATTAAGTCACACTACAGCATGTACATACCTTCTCTGCAGCCAGACGTCAACAAAGCAACAAGAGTTAAGCTCTACAATGCTAACGTTAATTTAGCATTAGCACCGCTAGTTAGCAAATAGCTGGTCCCCGACACGTATATTTTTGCTTACCACACACTAGCTGTACATTTACAGACAACATAGGTTAACACTATACAATTCTAATAAATGAATAAACACATTCGTTTACTAAAGCAACATTATCCCAAAATACTACACTTCCTGCCAATGGTTCCTAATGTTATAATTTCCGTTTCCGGTTTGCACAAACTTTGTTGATATCACGAGCTACAACGTGAAAGCAACAAACAATGGGGAGCAAAAGCAACAGATTCTGCTGTAGTTCTCTGGTCAGGGTTTTTCCTCTGTCTTTTTTAAGTCCATAGTTTTTATTTGAGGACAATTCTGTTAGTAAACTAATCTTAAAATGTAACCCTAACTCTTGATTTAAAAATACAAATTATGCAACATATTGTCTGTAGGGGGCAGCATTAGGCTTTTCAATGTTCCTCCAACCACGAATTGATTAGAAGAAGAAGGGGAGGTTCCAATGTGCAAGGTTCCAAAGTGTCTATAATCCATATTTATACTTTCTACTACATGTAAAGTTAGGGGATAGGGAAATTTTGTATGAATAATAGTTAATGTTAATAATATTTCAAATACTACTCCAATATATAAATGCATAACTGTAAATAACATTGTCAAAATATTCTAACTTCTTTATTGTTTTTCATCATTATTATTGTTGTTATCATATTATTACCATTGTATACATATGGATTATATTTAAAAAGTCAGCATTCTTTAACAGGTTGATAGATTGCTGAGAAAATAACCTAATATGTCTGTTAGTTATTTTAACCGTTTAACTACAAACCACTTTTCAATATAATCTATAGAATTCTAAAGTTACATTCAGTTTGTTTGTGTGATGGGTAGATTAGGCCTAGAAACGGACTGTTTTCTTACACCAATACCCAGAAGGACATACCTCCACCAATGCTCCACAGACATATATATAGTGGGATTCACCTTGAGTCTAACCACAATTTTTTTTTTTTTTATTTCTATTATTACAAATAATATTTCAATTTCTTATTTAGTATAGTCCATTATAAGATAGATAGATAGATAGATAGATAGATAGATAGATAGATAGATAGATAGATAGATAGATAGATAGATAGATA
>JAPSES010000236.1:1260930-1273288 GCA_029822895.1 Maxillicosta whitleyi
ATAGATAGATAGATAGATAGATAGATAGATAGATAGATAGATAGATAGATAGATAGATAGATAGATAGATAGCTTTACAAAAGCTTAAACAACTTCCATGTTTTGTTTTGTTTTTTTGAGTGTGTGAGTCACATTAATAAACATCTATTATAGAGCATCATTAACCTTTTTGACTATATTGATTCAATAAGATATTACCAGAAGCCTACATTTGGTCTAAAGCAATACAAACAATTTAAATTAAAAGAGTAATGTGATTATATACACATTATGTCACTTTAAATCGGTATTTGACCATTACTGAAAAGTATTTGTAATAAAAATCAATGATGTGGACTGGCTCAAACCAACAACACCTAGTGTCTTTTCAACTTCCTTCATTTAGATCATTTAGAAAAAAAAAAAAGTAATATGACTCTTTTAAAATCTCAGTTTAGGAAGTTGAAACAAGCTGAATGACAATAGGTAGATCAGCAAAAACTCATTATCTGTCAGTTTTAGAAAACTGTAAACAAATTCCAGGTTTTTAACTGTAAGGGCCACATTAGTGAACCATGACTGGTACTAAACAGTGGTGGGTACAGTGATGGTGAACAGTGAATAGGTGACTGCTTGTACTGAATCATACAAAAGTGTAGATTGTGAAATGATGTGAGGACATGAGTCGTACCATCAGGACAGTCTGAGTAAACAAACCTCTTTCATTGAGCTTTAATGCAATAACAGTGACCGAGGCACCATCTTGTTTATACCCATCCACCTCGTCGTGTCTTAGGCCAGGGCGGGGGGAGCTCAGGGCTCAGTGTGTGTGTGTGTGTGTGTGAAGGGTTTCGGATTGGAGCCGCAGAAAGAAAGGGCAGTTTCGAGGAAGTGACGGACGAAGCTCTGGGGACTGGTCAGAGGAAGTTTGCTCGGTGCTGCTGAACGAAACTTTTCTCCCGTAAAGCAGCACCAACCAGCGGCGCCGCGGGTCGGGACAGACGGATCCAGCGGCGGAGGGAGCTCTAGTACCCCACCACAGCACCGCACAGCACCGGGACCGCGAAACAAGGAACCGCTTTGGAATTTCACTCCCACCGCCAAACCCCCTTTGCTTTCCCTCTCTTCCCCGCGCCTCCTCCGATTTGTCTGGGATCCGCGATGGGGAAGGAGCAGGAGCTGCTCGAAGCGGCGCGCACGGGGAACCTAGCCGCCGTGGAGAAGCTTTTATCCGGGAAGCGACAGTCCACCGGCACCGGCGGCGGATCTTCTGGGACCGGGGGAAGCGGCAACAGCGGCGGCCACGGAGCCTCCTCTCATCCGCTCTCCAGTCTGCTCAGGTAGGAAGGGACGAGGGAGGGGGGCTGGGGGGGTCGAACCAGGCAGGTCAGGAGAGTCGAGTCTGTCACAGTGTGTCCGGTGGTCCACTCTTTGGGGCTTGTGATTATAGTTAAGTTTGACTGTAAACACGTTTAGCTAGTTACCACAGACTAAAGCCTCCCCTGCTCATACCAGTGCAGCTCGATGGCATGCTTCTTTGTTAGCTCCAGCCTTGTGTTTGTGCCAGCTTACTGTAATGTGCACAGACCTCCTGGTAGGCAACAGAACTATTCAATGGAGCCAAATTTAACCAATGTTCTCACTTAAAAAACACATGGATTATCCTGCAAGATGCATCATTTCCCACTCTACTTTAGGTGTGTAGTGTAAACCTGAGGTATTTCATCTGATCCATGGTTCCACAAGCGGAAGTCATGGAGGCAGTAACAATATTTGATGTGGTTTTTCACATCTGCACACAACCTATCACTCTGGTTGCAGCTGGTAACTTCTATGTTTGGGTCCTCTGCATATTAACTCCATTCTTGTATATCTAAAAGCCCAATTTTACTCCATAGTAGAAGGTCATATACCTGTCATATGCTTGTCATCCTTGCCACCTCTTGTTTTTCAGAGCTATTGTAGTCTTTCATTGTGGAGATGCACATTTTCCAAACCTGTTTTTAGGTGTTATTTCACTGAAGAAGACATGAAAGATATATGTCCTTTAGCCTGAAGTGCACACAGTGATCATGAAGTTGCAGCTGTGGTTAGTTTTGTAATAATGTAGGCTACCCTCTTTCTAAGTTTGTACACTCTCTGATCTCCTGGTCAGTACTAAATAAAAGAGAAGCATGTAATGAATCTGATAAGGCCTGGTTTTCATTTTGTCATGCAGATGTTATCAGAATTATAATGCTGTGCACTAGCTTATCACCACAGCACTATTGAATTTCCCTGGGGTTAAAATGTACTACTGTGAATCTTTAAGTTTTTTTAATAATACACATAATTAAGGCAACCTTTTTGCTCTGTGCAGAATTAGAACCTTCCATGAAAGGTTATTTAAAGGAGCTTTAGCCTGCCCATTCAGGCTGCATAGACTTTTATGTGTGCTAAAATAAAAGTTATGGCCAAGCTAAGTACCAGCTGTCAAGAAGCTGCAAGTGGTTACTCTCCAGCCTTATTTGAATACTGATCACATACAGGTTGACTGTCTGTCAGTCAAACACAATATTACTCCCCAGGGAAGTAAGTGCCAGGCACCTTCGTTGGAGGGACAAGTGTTACGGTGAATCTCGAGGTGATGTATCACTGTGTTACTTAGTGCAGACGGCACAGTGTACTCAGTATAATTACATTAAACCCTTCTAATCGGAAATCCAATTCAGAGATGTCATGCAGTCACGGCCAGTCCCGTCTCCCTCGCAGATCTGTGGGTGGACTGAAGGGCCCATTGTGTCATCTATTCTGACTTGAGTAATCATTGTTTGGCAACGGTAGCTCTGGCAAATTATTGGCTAGGCTTTGTAGGAAATGAATTAAGTGGTGGTGTGTGGATTTGAAAAGTCTCTGTAGCCTGTAGGTACTTGAGCTTTAATGAACATCAGTTGTAAGATTATCGACAACATGGCAGCTGGGGGGGGGGGTCTACTGTTATTGTGTGACATTTGATTTGGTTTGCATAATTTAGATGTCATTAAATTTAAGGGCATTACTTTGAGCTGTCACAGACCTATAGACTTTGGGTTAGGAAGTTTTCCCTCCTCTTAACTAGAATAACTGTGAAACTTGTTAATCATCCATTGTCATAAACCTCAGGTTTATAATCCTGTCAGATGAGATCTGTTATGGGGGAAAGATGTTTCCCTCAGTAAATTTAGCCTGTAGTGCTTCTAAATTTTGGAATGGGTTACATGTTATTTATGACCCTAACTGCAAAGAATTACAGGTAAATATCCATTTGTGTAATGAGACGTTCTCATGATAACTTGTGAAGTCATTTAATCAGACTTGTTTAGACATGTTATTAAGCCTGTTGCAAACAATATAGGCAATATTATCAGTTTATTTGTATTATCAGAATCCCCAGGCTTTATATATGATCTCCACTAATCTGCTTCATTATCATAGTTTGAAGGTGTGTTGTGTGTATGTTTCCACTAGATTTTTGGCGTTCTTCCTCTGGAATGGGGTGCATGTCAAGACTTGTGGTGTTTTTGTAACCAGGCTGTTGTAGAGCAGCGCTCTGCGGAATGTCTGCTTTCCCAGGAGGCTGCATCCTAGTGGTTGCCATGGGATAGACACTGACCCCGGCATGTTTTAACACCATCGCCGCCCCAAACATTTGTTACATGGTGCTCCATTAACACTTAAATGAGGTGGGCAGGGCCTCCTTATATAGAAAGGTCACGGCCAAATCCTCAAAGTACCGTCATATAGTGGTTACTGCAGATTTAAGCCAGGTGAATTATTGTTATTGTTTGTGTAGTTTCCAGGTCTTTGCATACTGTTGCTTTCACAAGGGGCCTCATGACCTGGGATCCCGGAGGTCTACAGGAAGAACTTTTCACTAGGCCTAGTACTTCCTGTCCCAGGTTGTCCAAACACAGGCAGCAGCTGTGGATAGACCGGAGGTAAGAGAAGTCCCTGGCAGGGAAAGTTCCTGCCCACTGAGGGGAAATTAACAGAGGAATGCATGGAGTTCTGGACAGAGGCAGTGAGAGCTTAGCCAGATGAGGGCTTGTCTCCCAGATCCACAGCCATGTCCTTTGTCCCACTGACAAAGCGTAGAACGACAGCTTTTCATATTCATATTAGTTCCTAAAGAACATTCTGAGGCTTCTCTGCACTTTTTAGTTGTACAAAGAAAATGTCATTTGGTTTGAATTGGACCACCTATGTAGAGTAACTAATGTTTCCTATTGCTGAAATAAAAGAGACTTTTGTAATACTTGATAATAAAGGTCATCTTCTTTGATTTGCATTCTCAAATACATTTTCTCCAAAACATTTATTTCACTTTTAGTATTAAGGAAAGCTTTTTCTTCCAGTGTAATGACTTGGTTAGCATTTTAAGAGGCTTGGGCACTGCTCCAAATCATTCCATTCCATTACATCTACAATTTCAGGCTCATCTCCAGCAGAGCCATGCTGTCAGACGGGTGTTAGCAGAGAAAATATCTGTAAAAAACCAAGCACATGTTGTCCTTTTAAAAACACACACATATGTCCTTCTGTTCTTAGGATCTGTGTGCATGTAAAGTCTGTATTCTTTGGCTTAGTGTGTCTGTAGATGACAGCCTCCCAGCAGGAATCTGACACCCTCAGTTTCTAAACAGGCACTTTCTACCACTTTTACAGTAACGGCTAAAGCTTCAGATCACCCCACGCTGAACTAAAAGCTGGATATATGCCAGGCCCGGCAGTCACATTTCATTAATTGTTGACCTCTGAACTAAAAGAAACTGTAGCTGTTCAACCCAGGAGGGAGCAATGTTAGCTGGGAAATCTAACACCACCATGTTAGCATTCCAGGAGCATCTGAGTTTGGGATGCTCTGCTCTCCACATTATGTTTACGGCCTGTGTTTGTGTAGCGTGAGACAGCAGACTCTTAGAGGCACTGATGAATTCCACATATGTGTGTACTACAGGGGTACAGACACTGGCAAACGCGCTGTCCACCAATGTCCATTCTTGTAAATACGTGGCCGTTTTTGTTTTAACCCAACAGTGGTGGCTAAAAATAGCTTTCATGGAAGTGGGTCAGGGGATTCTTGACAGGAAATGAATAAATTGACTTGAACTGGACGTGTCAGAAATAGAAATAATAGCAACAACCATAACATCTGTAGTACCAACAATAACAATAATGTTTTAACCACATTATTACAGTATGTTTATGATAAGTAGATGTTAGGGGGTCTCTCTGTACGTCTTGCATTACAAACAAACGGCACATGTAGTCAACACAGTTACTAAATCTCATGCTTAATATGAACTCTATTTCAACTCCCTCACTAAAGAGCTTATAATAACAAAGGGACAAATGGAAATAAGACTGTGGAGGTTGCTGCTCTCCTGTGGTGTTTGTTTTTGAACCCGTTTTTTTAAGACACTGTCCCACAACAGCTACAGACGTCAGGCCCACCCTCTCGACCTGTGCAGGCTTACATGTGTTAGCTGACTATTAGCGACTCCCCCAACCCAGACATTTTGGTCTGTCTGGCCTGCTGGCTGGCGTCTTGCTTTCTCTCTGTCTCTGCTGCTCTCAGCAGTCTTGTTGCCCACCTGCTGGGCTAACGCCAACCTCCACTCCACCTCCAAACTGCAAACATGTTGTACTTGTGCCCTCAGTGTGTCCACACAGGAAACAAATTAGTCAAGATCCATTAAAAATATGTGTGTGCTTTTTGCCCGTTCTTCTGAATGTGTAGAAGAAACCTGTTCTGCTTGACAGGGTTAGCCTTAGCATGACTAAGCATATCAGCAGCAGACAGACAAGGGTGTTTTTTTTATACGGTTTAGTGACAAGTAGTTTATCAGTATAAGGTATAGGGTCATGAAAATATTTATAAAAATTCTCAATCTGAGTTCTGATGACTTAATGAAGACAGAATTTCTGTACAACACAGTTGTTTTAATATTCAAACTAGGTAAGGCTGAAGTTAGCTGCTATTTCCAGATGTGGCTTGTCAGCATAACTGAAATAACTTGCCGTCCATCTGGCAGATTTCAGCTGAGGCTCGACATCAGTTTGCTCTCTCAGGCAAAATATTCCACTGATAAGCATGTCTACAATGAGATCCACGTAGTGGTGTATGTGTGTGTGCGAAATCAGCGTGTGAAAAATGCCATCTTTTGAGCAGACAGGCTTGTGACTGCATATGTTTTCATCCCATCTGATTCTCCCCTGTGCCTTTTCATGTTTTGTTCTGTATTCATCTCACCTCTTTAGTCTGCCACCGCTGTTTTTCATGCCTATCATTCTGATTCTGCCAGAGCTCATTGGAGTGCTCTGGTCGTAGTCTGTGACTATCTGTGGGCACAATTTATTCACACCTTCTACTGCACCACAGTTGTTGTGTGAAATACTCCCTATGGTGTAACAAGCCTTGAAGACTCACTCAGGCTTTGTAAGGCCTGTTTAGTTTGACAATGAGCGGTGTTTCTGGCTTAATTTCCTTACTTTCAGTTCCTCTGTATCTGTCTTTTGCACTTATCTGAAATTTGAAGCTCTTAGCATGATGATTTTTTTTAGTACTTACTTCCTCTGTTAAGATTTTATGAAGTAGTTGGAGTTATTTTGATTATGAAATGTATCAGTAGCAGAACTGAAAAAAAAACTAAACCAGTCCAGTTGAACTGAGAACGTTCAAGAAAAATGTATCAATAACATACTTTTAGAGAAATTCATTTTAGCTCTGTGGACACTAATGGTTATACCTTTACAATACAACATGTTATTATCTACAATTTATTCTCTATTCAGTGTTGTAAACAAAGCAACATTCCATCTATTCAAGTTCATTGACGGAGGAGATTTTATTTTGAAATAGAAGTTGTGTTTGCCTTTTTTTTATTTTAACAAGAGATTTTATTCTCAGAGTAGAATAAACCACAAAAGTATATAATTGTACTAAAACAGAAACGTAATTCGAAAGTTCAATTAATCATGTAGATGTACAAACATACAGATAAAAATGATTAATCCTGAATTAACCGGTATCTGTATTGAAAACTTCTAATCATTTTGAGGATATTTAGGCCAAAAAGTCCAAATTTTCTGATTCTAGCTCCTTAAGTCTGAGTATTTTCTTCCCCTATGACAGTAAACTAAACCTTTCTCTTGACAAAAACACAACATTTGGATGCATCATCTTTGGCTTCAGGAAACAAATGTTCACTCTTTTCAATAGATTAACCAACATTCAGAATAATTGTTAGTTGATACCTGAATCATCCAGTATCCTGCCCAGAACTATAGTCCAACAGTGTGTTTTAATATTTTTGACATGTAACAGCTGTTATGAGTGTTTACTACTATGACGTTGTTGTAATCTGTGCATGGTATCTGTGCAGTGATGAGTGATTGAGTTCATTAGGTCAGTGTGAGTGTCCTCCTCAGTCGGTCTGGATCTCTGACAGCTTCTATCTCTGCTGTAGAGGAGATGCTCAGGTTTGCCATGCTGGGCTGCTTTTTGGCAGCAGGGCATCTGGTTTCAGCACCCGCCAGCAGTATGCATAATTAAGCCCAATTTCCCTGACAGTGGCTGACATGCGCCAGTCACTGCTGGGCTCAGTGCCCTGGGCTACACTAATCCGCGGCAATGTGGCCACACGGCTAATAGGCTGGAGGATAAATCTGTTTATTTGACACCGAGTTCATGCACACCTTGATTCTCAATTTCTTCAACTTCTACATTTTGTCCCGTCTGCTCTCCAGGGATCCTTCCATATGTACACATGTAATTCACTATCATGACTTTCGGCTCTACTGGGTATGTGAAAGACAGGTTTATGGGTGAAATATTTTTTTCCCATTGAAACCTACTTTTTAGGCCTAAATGCTTGACAAAAATAATCAGCCACTAATCATGATTTATTTTATGTTTGCAAGTACAAATACTCTTACCAAAAAGTTTTCATCCCATTCAATGAGATGTGATGCTTAGTTTTATTTGATCTGATTTGGTTATGTGATTCTAATCAAATTAAAAAAGGAACTAAATAAATCACCTTCATGAGATCCAGCATATTGTACTAGCCTCTTACACTTTATCAAACAGAGGGTCGCCTGCAGAAAGAAAGCTGCAGATGAATTAGAAATGACACTAATCGCTAGTTGCAGGCCCACTGCTGTCACTGGAATTTGTCCACTTAATATTTCCCCTAAAGGTCAGTTGACATTTATTAGTTCTGTTTGTATTTATTACTCTTAATATATTCTAATAAATTGATTATCTGAGTTATGAATATAATTGAATATGCACAAGATGAACTGTTAAAACTTGACTAAATACACACTTTAAATCTTTTCCAGTAACTCATTTAAAGGATTAGTCCATGAGATCGCGAAACATGCCTGAAAACTATGTATCTTTGCTTGTCTCCTGTTTGTATAATTAACAGTTCAGCCTTGTGTTATTTGGACAGTGGGTTTATACATTAGCCCACTTGTTTTGGAAATGCCATCAGTATGTGTGACTAATGTCTGCAGACATAAATGCACAGAATACAGAAAAGAGGGAAATGTTATTATCCATCCTCTTCTCATACTGGCCAAGCTTTGTACAACACAGAATTACAGCCCCCCAGAATCTCTTTCAAACCTCAACTTCATCCCGCTGATATTCCCTCAGGGAAATTAAGGATTAGCTCAGCTTTTCAAACAGGAATTCCTCAGTCAGTTCCCATGAATGTGCCCCCTCCCAAACCAAATCAACTCTGTTTTGCCCATTGCCCTGCTATGGGCCTAAGCCCCGTCCCTCGGTTAGGTTGGTTGTGAGCCATAGTAAGAGGATGAAGTGGTTGCCGAGCACTACTCTGACTCATGCCCTTGGCTGCCATGCTGCCAAAATGCTGAGAGGACGATGTGACACTGTGGCTACACTTAGAGCTGCTTCTGCAGGCATCTCTGCTCAAAGCAAAAGTAATGTGTGATGGCAGTGATCAAAACGTAATGAGCAGACATCTTCACATCCTCTGCATGGGGATTATTTTGATAATGCTTTTACATCACAGCTATACTATTACAAAAACAGAGTCCAGAAAATGGCTTAATCGTGCAGTTTCTGATGCGTAATGCTGCATTATGAGTTTATTTGGTCACATGGCTGACTTAACGCTCTGCTGCTGTTTCTGAGTTGCATTTTCACAACTTCTGGTGATGACACATAAGAGTCATAACTGTGAAAGAGGACCAATGTGCAGAGGCATCAGATGTTTAAGCTTTTAGACTGGAGTGTCAATGCGTTTGTTTCTTTCAATGTAGTAGGAACTGAAGCATGCGTGTTTCAGCAGGAAACAGTATTCCATCTTCTGTAGTCATTATTAATGCTATAAATAAACATCACATGCACAAAAATAAATGTTGAGTGTCTTTAGCTCATTGTCAGCGTGTCCTTGTGATCTCATGCATGACAATCAATGCAATAAAGTCATATTCGTGTTAGTTACGTGCCTAACCCTATGGCACGTATTCTTGCAATCATTTCTTCCCTGTGCCTGATTTAGTTAAATTCTGCAGCCGTAGCCGCTGCTCTGTTCATGTTTATGTTAATTTGTTTATGGGGGTTTTGCTTTAAGCTGTTGCATAACTCTTTTATCTAGGACAGCAACTAGAGGCCTGTTTGTGTCTCCGTTTTCTCTTTTGATCTGTTTAGCAGCCACACAAGTCTGTTCCTCTGCAGTCCTTTCTACACATTTGGCTACTGATTCTAGACGATTAGAGAGGAAGTGAATTTGTGACGCTGTAAGAGCTGGCCTAATCGTGGCTCGCTCGTTTTCCCCTCGCTAGCCGAAATTTATCAATCCCAAGCATTTCCTGCCGTCGCATTTTCACACTCTAGTACTTCCTCCTAGCACACCCTGCTTTTGATGTCCCATGACTTCATGGCTGCCTGGCTTGGTAAGATGAGACCCAGAAGGGCTGCTGTAAGAAATAAACGGCTTAGGCTTATGACTAGTAGAGTGCTGCATCCCTGTGTGTCTGTGCTCTGTCAGGCCCATTGTTCTGCAGGCTATAGAGCACTCCAAGACACTTATTTAATGAGACGGCTCTGACTGTGTAATTGCAGGCTGCTCTGAGAGCTATTATGGGAGATGTATTTTAGAGGGGGGCAAAAACAGCCATGACTGCAGCAAAACAGTGGCAAAATCACACGCTATCACTTGGGCACACATGAGGGGGTTACGCACCCCGCTGCCACACCTTCCACGCTCACCACAATGTTTATACCACAGATCAATGCATATTGTGTTGATGAGTTACACCCTGTGAGTCCAACTCGTGGTGCTGATAGCCTGTTCTTCATCCTCCTCCTTATGGCATTCCCTCCAACGGCTGCATTCATTAAAGAAGCTGCTTGCATCAAAATCCAGGCCTCCCATAATTTATGAGTCTGTCGTGCTGTTAGATAAGTTGTTTGCTTCAGTTTTTATATGGTTTTCTATAATATATCAAAGGTTATGTAAATATGAAAAGAGCAGACTTCTCTTCTTTAAAAAGCATCCTCCATTCATGATTGATTCAGTGTGAGGCTCACTGGCTTTGCTCCCATTCTCTTTTTGTATGTGTAATGATTCTGGACTGTGGATATTTGGTTCACCAGTGCTGGGATTTCCTTGTCACATGATTTATTTAGGCTGTGTTAAGGTCCTTCAGAGTGCCTCACATCTCAGTTCTGGCTTTCCATCTCACCAGACATCCTTTAACTTATACCACAACCACCCCCCCCTCCGCTGCTATCCCTTCAGTTGTCAAGCTTTTTTCTTCACACAGCATACAGCAATTTATTTTTTTTTTTTGTTGCAAATTACTAGAAATGAACCATCAGAGCTAACAGATGAGTTCTATTTGCACTGAATAAGAGTGATAGCCTAGTGCTGCCCGACCCTTAACCTCGCCTCTTCAGTGACCTTTTGGCTACTATCAGTGTTTTGTTGTAGCACACTGAACACAAGTCTATTGTACTTTGGGGCTTGATACTGAAAGATCAGGCCGAGTTACTGTAAACTAGACAGAATTAGCTCATTGTAGCTGCTGCGCTTTAGTGATAGTGTTTCTTTTCCTTCCTGTTTTCCTGGTTTGATGACGCTGCTGGCGAGTCCCTTCTTCATTCCTGTCCTATTGCTGTTATTTTTCTTAACACAGGCTGACTCAGTTAAGCTACGCCCACAGCAGGTTACAGGTGTCGAAGTGAACTGTAACAGAATTAAGTCAGCTCTGGGACCTGAGATAGCAATCAGACCAGATGCAGTCACTCCCACCATTTACAGACTTTATATAGGGATTGGCAGTGTTTGTTTTTACATGCTTTACAATCCTAACAATCTTTTGTGTTCCTAACAGTATCTGGAGGGGCCCAAATGTGAATTGTGTGGACAGCACTGGATACACACCTCTGCATCACGCGGCACTGAACGGACACAGGTAAGCCAAAAAATAAATAAATATTGTCCGAGTTGGTTTCACCTCTGCTTTTTATGCTCTGCTTTAACTAAAAGGACTCACAGTTAAGCGTCCCACTGGGGATATAAAAGTATTGATCGGCTGTTTGCTGAGCCTATGCGTATTTATTAGTGCAGTTTATATTCTCGGCTCCTCCTGACCCTTTCTGTTCATTCGTTCACAGCGAAGTGGTGGAACTGCTGCTACGAAACGAGGCCTTGACCAACATTGCCGACAACAAGGGCTGCTACCCGCTCCATCTGGCTGCATGGAAGGGGGATGAACATATCGTCAAACTACTCATTCACCAAGGACCTTCGCACCCCAAACTCAACGAGCAGGTCTGACATCACTTTGACTCGTATCTTTGTGCTTGTGCGTGTCTAAGACTATGTTCACACTACAGGTCTTAAAGCTGAATTCCAATATTTTTTCTGAAATACAATATTTTTTACATGTAGGTTCACATAATTCAAATGCATCCACCGTCAGACGTATTTTTTGAACAGTCTATGGTTTTCAATTGAGCCGCATGTAAGGTTGCATGATTAATCCATTTTAAATCGAAACTGGATTTTTTAATTATGACAATTTTTTAAAAAGGGAAATCGCCATCTCTCTCATGCCTCTGGGCTACAGTAGGTTTCTCCTCTTATCTGTGAGAGCAGTCTTTCACAGAAGTCTGTGTTATTTAAGGTCTGTGAACTTAAATCTGTGATGGGCCCACAGTAGTGATACCAATGTAAGACCTGGCCCATGCACAGATCCCCCATTTCATATGTAACTGCCCGGGACAAAAAAAGTCACACATTGCACCACCTTTGGTTCTGATTCCAGGAGACATTCAGTGGATTTAACTGCACCAATAGTTCTGATCCTTCCATGG
>JAPSES010000236.1:1273388-1298737 GCA_029822895.1 Maxillicosta whitleyi
GTCTGCTCCCATCTGTTATTACCCGGCCCCCCCCCCCCCCCCAAAGGAGAGGCAAGATGTATTGTTTTGGGTTCACTTTGTTTGTTTGTTTGTTTGTTTGTTAACAGTCTAGCAGCAAAACTATTGGTTCAATTCATACCATATTTAGTTTATAGATTTCCAGCGACCCCTAATAGATCTCATTGCATTTGAGGAAAATTAAGTCAAAGCTAAAACTTTTTTATGGATTTTTAAAATCTTCCCATTTACTTATTATGGGTGAAATATGTGTGAGGGGCGGGGTTTGTTGTGCCTGGCACCACATGTTTCATGATGGTATTGGGTAAGGTGTCTCATCATGATATATTACAGCGTGGCGTCCCCTCTGCTGCCTCTTCATGGCTGATATATCCAAACCTATCATTAGCAGTAAAATGCAAAAAGAGGTCATATTAAAATCTCGGCATGTTTGTAGGATAAACATGTCATTACCGGCTTATTGAATTCATCAGAGAAGAGAATGACCACCTGGAAATGCCAAAATTGTTTGCTTTTGCCAAAAGCCTAATGTGTTTTTAATGTGTTCACTTGGAAAAATAAAAATTACAGTGAGAAATGAAATAGTGGGCGTTTTATAATTAAAAAATGAAGGAAAATTAAACTTTTTCTATTTTTGTGTCCCTTCAGCGACAAAAACCCACTGCCCCGAACAACCTCAGAGCCCCGAATAAGAAGAAAGACAGCCTGCACCCTCCTGGACGAATGGGCCAGCGGGTACCAGGAGGTGAGTGTGACCACTATCCTCAAATTCTAGTAACTTAATAAGGAACAGCAAATGCTTCTGGCTGTGTTGTTGGAAGTAAGGAAAGATGGACTGCACACATCAGGCTCGAAAATCACAAGCCAAGAATGTCAATGACATAGGAGAAATGCATTTGAATTTGCAGGGTGAGATGGGCTGGCTTGGATTAGCGCTGCCAGGGAATGCATGATTGGCATTCTCGAGCAGCAGAGCGGATTTGGCTTGTTGGGGAGCGAGCTGATTGACATTCCTTGGCAAGTGGGCAAGAGTCATTTCTTCGCCAATATGAAACTGAATTCTTGATCAGATCACAGCGTTCCTATCTGAGAGTCACATCCCCAACTAAAGCTGGATATGCCACGTCATCCAGTCAAGCATGGAGGAGCATGGCCCTTGGGTTTTTGCTGACACACACTCAGATATCTTTATTGAATAATTATTTTTGGAACATGTTTGGGGGAAGGAAGTGCCAAAGAAAGTGTCATAAGCAAGTTAAATTGATGCTGGTGATCTACAGGAGAAATGAGCTGTTTTAGATTAGTTTAGTTTGCATTTTTCACTGTTTTTTTTTTTTTTTTTTTTTTAGATTTTGCTTAACTTGTGATTTCAATCTGATCTGATATTACAAGCAAATTTGTGCAAATGACCTTCAGATCATCAGTTGTAAGGAGTTTTACATTACGCCCACATTACAGTACAAACTGAGCAACAGTTCAGTATATGGATCTCAGTAGAGAATTACTGCTGAAAGGTGTCTTTTACTCTTAAAATGACACAGTTACAGTATGTACATGTGTAATATGTTTTGATATCAGAAAGAGAATGCTGGTTGAGCTGAAATGTGATGTTTTATCACTAGAGATTAGATTTTTTTATTGTGATTAACTCAGTCCCAGGTCAGATTTCTTTCCCCTGTGCGTACCTCAACACACTCTTTGGCAGGTGGGAGATTCATGTCTGGTCAGCTGTGTTTATCATGTGTCAAAAATACATTGCTGTTCTCAGCAGGAATATAGTTACTTATGTCTCCCCACTGATTTCCTGCTGTAGTGTAGTGTTTTATAGATTTCCCAAAGGAGATATCGCACAAATACTAACATACTATGAGTCAGACAATAATAATAACAGGGTTTCCAAGGGGTCTGAATGTAATACCTTAAAAAACGTACGACATACAGCATATTAGGGCCACGTAAGAAAATAAAAACGCTTGTCACTACAAGATTAAAGTCATAATATTTCAAGGATGAATTTATTAACATAAATAAAGTCATAATATTTCGAGAATAAAGTCATAATATAATAAGAATAAAGTTGAAATGTTTTAAAAATTCTGCAGTTTCTGGTTTTAGCAAAGCAGTTACTTTGACTTCTATTGGACTCAACAACAACCAACCCTATAGCTCTCAGCTGTAACCACTGATAATCCTGCAGCCGACCACTTCATCAGTTTCTCCTCAGCAAAAGAGGCAATTTGGCAACTTCCTTCAAGGTCCTTCGACTAATGATAATGTGTTGATTGGGGGACAGGTTCAGTATTTCACTGTGTATAAACTCCAAATGAAAGCATAACATCACAAAATGTTCCAAGTTCATCATTATTCAAAGAGTGGGTACGGCTTCATTCTCATTATATTATGAAGTTATTCTCGAAATATTCTGACTTTATTCTTGTTAAATGTTTTTTTTTTTTTAAACTATGACTTTATTCTCGTTGTGACAAGTATTTTTATTTTCTTATGTGGCCCTAACACACCGTCGTAAAAAAAGCCTTTAAAGGTTATTAAAGTTGATATAGGAGGTCTTAAGTTATGTTGCCTTAAACTTGTTTGCTGTATTGTGATTAAATGTGTCTATTAAATGTCCAAGCTGCAAAGAAAGTAACGTTATTCTACTCAGTTTCATCCATTCCAACCCAAGAATTTATACTGAAATTAGGTAGAAATTATCACTAATTTTACAACCTCTGGTAAGAAATGAGTCAGAATGGTGGGAATAAAGTAAAGAAATATTTTTTTCTAAATTCTAGGAGTCACAAATTTGTGCCAGTATGGCCATGAAATATGTATTAAATTCCATTCTAAATAGTCTTAAAAAGTCTTAAATGTAACTTGTAGAAACCTGTAGGAACCCTGAATAAACAGAGTACATGGTTAATATTTCATTACTTCATGTTTTCTGCTCTCTTCTTGAGACTAAATGTGCATCTTTCCTCTTTCCTGTCAAAAACCTGCTCCAGCAATCTGTCGGAGCAAATCTGACGTTTGTTGTTTGTATTGCTCTAATGAACGGCAATGCACCAGAGAGTCTGTGACAGATGGAGGCAGAGTAGCTAAAGAAAGAATACACCTGTTTGAAGACAACAACATACATACTGCATGTACTACATGAGCAGTGAGCATAAAATAGACCAAATATTTTCAGCTATTCTTCACGCGTCAGTATAAATACAACAACAAATCTGCAGAGGCACTACACAACAGGCATGTATAGATTTCCGAGGAACGGAGCTGCTGCACTGTCAATAGAGGTATTTGTTTACTTGATTTACTGGTAATGTACAAAAATGTCAATAAAATAGCCTTTGGTTCCTTAGTGACTTTCTTCAGGGCATGACCTCAAGTTAAATAGTTTCAAATCCCATAGAAACAGAGGAGATTTTTCCACAGGCAGATCATTAATTGACGTTGGACCGTGTAGATTGTAGAGTAGCTGCCAAAGGAGTCTGAAAAACACACATGATATCACTATTAAGACACGAGGTGACATCATGTATCTACAAGGGGCGCAGTAACATCAGATTATGTCTGAACGCACTGTCTGCCATAGAGCTGCAAGACTAGTGGTGAAGGCAGTGGTTTCAGAAGGGTTAACACCTTGTGCGATTTTTGGACCTGCACTGATGTGCTCATAGGGCGTTCACACTCCCAAGCTGCCAAGGAGGGGGTGGGTGTTTGGCTGTGGTCCTGACATATGTGTGTAATGCACTTACTCACCCCTTATAACACATACAAACACCGAAACACACTTTTTTCTAGATGTTTTGAGTGTTAAGGGGCTTGTGAGAAGGGAGTGCAGGGCGTTGGTTGGTACACCCCCTTGTTACAAATGACCCCTGACATGTTAATGGAGCAGTTGCTGATGTTGGATTTTTGCGCGTTAAACAGTTGCCCCCTCTTAAACTCTAGATTGGCCTGGAGATTTTGTGCTTTCCCCTCTGAGAGATAATAGGGCTAGCCACTTCAGTGGAAACTGCTGTGAAGGACAAAGTGTTGCAACAGGTCACTACTTTCCTGTGGTGTCACCGCTCCAGATTCCCTGTCACCGAACACCCTGACCCTGTCACCCCGGCAGAGACAGTCCACACACATACACACTCCTTCAGCATGTGTCATAGGGCTAATTATCAGGAGGCTGGCTGCTGGAGGATCGGCCGATTCAAATTTCCATTCCTGAACCACCACTAGGGTCTAGAATTAGAAGCCAAAAAACACAGAGGGCTGCTGGTCACACAGCAGACAACAACTCGCCGCTCTGTGGATGACAAGTGCAGAACCAGACGTAGGGTTGTGGGGGGGTTTTTTGTTTGTTTTTGTTTTTTTCATACACAACCGGGCTCTCTCAGTCTGTGGAAAAGAGGCTTAGGTGGCAGTAATTCCTGAGGGAGAGGGAGGGCAGAAATCTAATTGTTTTAATTGCATTTGCCATTCAGGCTCATAAAGGAGTTGGTTTCTTTGGACAAGGCAGCTCATATATGTAAGTTTCACTCCTTTTGTTGTTGTGACGGAGTTCTTATGTTGAACATTCTGAGTTTTGCTCTTGTGCATCATCTTTGTGGAATTGTGTGTTTGTTCTTCAGCATTTAGTCAGTGTAGCTTGGGGAATCTTCAGTGTTGTGTCATTTTGGGACAGACAAGTTGGCCTGTGAGGTAAAACTTGTCACGAAAATGACTAGCTGTAGCTCTTTATCAGAACACAGACTAAATGTACGCAGTCAGGCAGCAGCAGATAGACGTCAGACGGCTGCAAGCTGTGTTTGGAATTCTGTTATTTCTCCAGCCAACATACGCCTTCTCCTCGCTCCATCTCTCCCTCTTTTTCTCTCTTCACTCCTGGTAGGACACAATTACAGATCTGTTTCGGACTTGTGTGGGTGGTTTCTTATTAGCCCGGCTCGAAGGATCTGCCCACAGTTACAAGTCCACTTTTCAGCTCTTTCTGAAACTACTTCGCTCGACTCACTTTTTTTCCTTTGTCTCCAGATAACTCCCAGTTCAGCCAGGATCAAGGCGCAGGTGTTCCAGAGCAGTTCACCGGCCTCCTACACGGATCCTCCCCCGTTTTCGATTGCCGCGAGGAGCCCTTCAGGCTTCCAGGTGTACTGCCTTCCAGCCAGAGCCATCCCGAGTCAAGAGGATCTGCCAAAGTAAAAGAGGAAGGAGCAGCAGCTACATCGTCACCTAACCGTCCCAGTATGGCTGCCATCCTGACAGACTGTGATCCTAAAGCAATTTATGCAACTGTGAACAAGGAGCCAAGGGACTCAGGGTCTGGGGCAGTGTCTGCTGGTAGGATGCGCCCTCCTGGGGACCTGAAGCTGGCACGGAGCCTTTCCAAGTCAGACTCAGATTTGCTCGTGTCGCCTCCTAGTGAGGAGGAAGGAGGATTGGGCAACCGTAGCGAGTCTGTTTCTAACTGTAGCACTGGCAAGAAGAGGCTTGAAAAATCTCCCTCTTTCACATCAGAATGGGACGAGGTAAGTGTTAGCCCCCACTCAGCTTAGGATATAAAGCATTAATGTGTCCCGTTTCATGTTTTAGACTTACTTCTCACCTTTACAAAGCCATGGAGTACAAAGCATGGACATAAAGACATATATTGAAGCACATTTCATTTAATCATACTGTACAAAACAAATGAGCCAAAGATGCCATTTAAAAAAAAAAACAGTCAAACAGAATCTATCTCCGTGCTTTCATTACAAATATAGATTGGGAGCATACACAATAAGCTGTGCAAACTTGTTGCTCAAGATTCTTCCTGCGTATGATATGTCCTTTTCCTTACAAAGCTTTAATTGTTAAGACTGCAGTAGCTTACGCAGAAAGACATTTGTCCACAACTACCCATGTGATCATACAAAAACCTCACCTATGATTTCAAAAACTTTAAGCACTGAGGTCTCCATCAACAAAGACCCTGTTCTACTTGTGTCAAATCAAGTCCCACTGGTCGTCCAAGATTTGGCCTCATTAAACACTGAATGAAATTGTTCAATGAAAATAACTGTAGATAGATTTTTTTAGATGTAAAAATCAGGAAATTACTTTTATCTATGCTAATCTAAATGTTTTTTTTTTCCTATGTTGAACCAAAAACCTATTATGTAACATAGCATTGAACATTTTACTTAGCATTATACTGCTTTATTTTTCATTTTATCACTCCTGTCTTGTGTTTGTTACCACTGTGGATACTCAAACCTAAACCTGCCACTCCATTCAACACATTAATGCTTTGTCTGCGATGGAGATAAAGAACTGAGTAGAGCCGTGAAGGTAGGAGATTAAAGAGGACAGACGACGGGGACAAAATGACTAAAAAACTGAGAGATAAAGACAAGAGGCAGAAATTTGGAAATCGAGATGTGGGGAGAACATACAAGCTGCAGCTCTGTTTCCCTTCAGCTATTGTCTCTTAAAGTTGCCAATGCTTTAGACTGCAACATAAGTTTGTAGAAGAGGAGTGAAAACAACATTCAGAATCTGTAAAATATACACTTACTTGACAAAGTATTCTACTGCATAATTTTGTTAGACTGCAGGATGTGTGACACTAAATGTAAAGTTTTTCCCTAAAACATTTACTTGTAAGGGCTGTGAGATAAATACAGTAATGATGAAAGAACAGAAGTGGAGCTTCAGAAAACTAAGCATTTATTCTTCATCCTGTTGATGACTCATGTCACAGAAATAGAGCAAACCATGAGTATGAGTATAAATCATTTTGCTTCTTCATCACAGTGAGGTAATTGTATTGCATCTAGTGTTCCTTTACACGACCCGATCAGCGCAGCCACAGTGAGCTGAGGTAATTGTGACTTTCAGGTCGATAGCTTGGCTGCTCTGGGTTGTGGTTTAACCATGGCTGACTTGCCCACTTCTGCTTCATCATCCTCCATCAGGCAGGCAAAGAAAGAGTATTTTTTTTTTTGTATTATTAAAACAGAGAACTTAATGTGTTATCCAATATTTTTACAATGCTGTGATATGTTTTTAATCAGTACTGCTGATGAATTAAAATAAGTTTTGGCCTGATCTGGTTAAACACTATGGGATTCAATGGTCGGTGTCCACAGAGAGCATGGCTCATAAAACGCAGATATTGTTGTTTTAATTTTTTATCTAACAAAATACAATTCCATAATAAGAGGAGATGAGACACAAAACTGCTGAACTGAATTGATCATTTCATTTACACCAGAGGTGTCAAACATGCTGTCCGTGGGCCAAAACTGGCTCACCAAATGTTCCAATCTGGCCCGTGGGATGAATTTGCAAAGTGCAAATTAACAGTGAAGGGTGTCAAAGTCATTTTAGTTCTGTAAAACAGTACCATATTAATAATGACAACTCCAAACTCCAAAATTTTAACAGTATTATAATAATAGATGTATGTTACAAGTTTTGCGCTGTTGTAGATCTACTGTAATCTGTTTTTCAGAAATTGAGGCATAATTTTGTTGAAATGTTGCTTATTTTTCCCAGGAAATTTCAGATAGTTCATTGTTGTTGAGGTTATTCACATTTTTGGTGAAAGGATAGTTTGTAAATGTAATCATTTTCATAATTTAATTCTGTTTTTTTTGTGCTAAAACAGACAAAAAGTCAGAGTTGTCATTATTTCTAAGTTATTAGGCCATTATCTTACTGGTCCAACCTGCTTGAGATCCCATTGAACTAAAATGAATTTGACACTATAATGCCTGTGCTGTCTCTGTTTTCTTCAGTGGGTTTATATTTTGTTCTGTACATCGTTCACTTACTATAAAATAAAAATAGAGATGGCTAACATTCACAGTAGCCACAGTGTCGAGGCTTCTTTTACAGGAGACGCTCCTATGTTCTTTTTTTGTTTACATGATTTACAAAACTAATCAGTGGTTAATACCATTAACAATGCTCACTTCAGATTCTTCTAAAATCTCAAATAATCAGCTCCAGTAATTTGTGGCCAAATAATCAGTCTGTGTGTAGTCTTAGTTTTATGTCAGACCACGCAACACTCATTGAAAATAAATTCCATATTATTACTGCAGTATTTTGCACGACCTCCTTAGGAGACATTATTCCTGAGATCTGTCCTCTAATTAGCTCATTTACTCGCCTTTGCTGTGACCATGTAATTTTATTATCTATGCTCATTACATTCTCCCATAAACCAGGCCAGATGTTGTGTTGATGTTGCATTTGTTTCCTTAGTAGTCGTGTTTTAGCGCATAGCAGGTATGCTGCAGAAAATGACCTGGTGTATATTCCTCTGTGTAAGAGAAGATGGCAAAACCTCAAAACACTTTTTTTTTTTAACTCGGAGGTTGAAGCAAAACACCTTATTATTCATCTAATACAGAGCCAGTCTCTGTGATTTTGGATGTGTGAGGGCCACCAGCAACATTTAATAAGTATCAGAGGAATAAAGCGCTAAGTAATAGTCAGTAAAAGTAAACACGCTGTCTTCCTTTTCACCTTTCGGGCGTTCTTGTCACACCGCACAATCTCATTATCAACTTTTACAAGCACCTCGCTTCCTCAGACTGTACCTGAGGGATGTGTGACAGGATTGAAAAAGGCATCAGACCGACACTTTATATCGGACAATCATGTTCTTTTTTAATGCACGGAGTAGCCAACAGATACAATCCAGGAGTCGTTGTGTTTTCCTGCCCTTGGTGCTTAACCGAATGAGCTGAAACTGAGGATTGATCCATTTGTCGAAGGGAAAAAAGCGGCATAGGAGGTAGGCCAGCAGAAGGGATCGCTGTCCTCGAGCACAAATATACCGTCCCATGTGGTAGGAGAGCAGGTTGTATTATTGGCTTCTAACTGTCGAAGGGATCTTATCAGGGAAAAGAAGATGCACTCCAGGCAATGGCCTCATTTACTGCACCATACTAGTGTCTGTTACTCAGTGAACTGACCAGTTTTAAGTTCATCCATATGCCGCTGGGCTTCTTTGAAAAATAAAAAGTAGGCTGCTGGCAAAAAGAATCACACTATATATTTATTTATTTATTTTTTTTTTTTATCTTTTTAGTCTTAGCGTGTCAATCAGAAAGGATGTTTGGCATTTGTATAATGAACCAGTTGATGATGAAATGCAAGTTTTGACTTTTTTGTTTCTTTTTTCCAAAATAAATATGCTATTAGTTATATGTTTATTAGAAGTGTAGTACTGCTTTGGGTGTTCAAGTAGCTATTACTTCAGAAAAGGAACTTCTTTTTTTTCCACTTAGAAGTTTTAGTTAATGTTAATGGAATCTGAAGCACGTTTCTTCACACTTGAATAGTGATTCAGATGTCTGGGAGTTCACTGCTAAAAGCAAGACAGCCGACCTATGAATCTTTCTTCTCCTGTTCCTTTCAGGGAATAAGCCTGCATTTGCTTGAAATGGAAATGTTCACACTGCCGATGTAAAGTGAATAGAAAATGAGAGCAGTGCGAGGGAAAAGTAGTTAAAGTTTGATTGGGTGTAACCTAGCCTGCACTCTCTTTAATGATGTTGGGAGTGTCCTCTGAAAACTAAAAATGACTTTCCGTATTCTCAGTCTCTCTATCCTCTGCTAGGCCCTCGTCGCTTCGTCTTTGAGTATTTCCTCTACTGTTGCTCTCTCTGTGATGTACGCAGTGGCAGCCATCTTGCCGGTTACGACTGGCTGCTCGGGAACACTCTACTGAGCTGTGTGACAGCATTTGGCCAAAAGGTCCCAGGATATTACCAATACCAGCCCCCGAATGCACTCACAGACCTCTAAAAAACATCTTTTTCTTCTTTTTCTCTGCTCTGATAAATATTCCAGTTCTCACAACCTCTTCCCTTTTCTTTCACTATCTGTCCTACTCCTTCCCCCCCTTCTTTTCTTCACATGAGCTACACAAACCCTCGAATAAACTGCCTCTGGTTTCAAGACAAGGAGATTTGACTTGCATGAGGTCCTGGCCTATGCATCTCTCCATTTAAGGAGCTCTCAGTGTGTGTGTGTGTGTATGGGCGTGCATGTGTGTGTGTGTGTGTGTTTTGTGCTCAACATGAGGGGTGTGTGCTGGTGTGTAAAAGCGCATGCTAATGCAGGCTGGTCTTGGTCCTCGGAATCAGACTGAAGATGACAATCCAGGGGGCACATTGTGTGGGCCCAGCAAGCTGAGCTCCACAGATGGGAGGAGAGAAAGGAAAACAGAGAGCTGTAGGCAGAGACAGAAGGAGAGGGCCGCCGTTCTCAGCCCTACTTCACTTTTAACTTCATTTTCCATTTGCACACCACAGCTCCAGTAGCTACTATGAAGCCAGCTTTTGTGAGTATTGATTCCCTTACAGACAGCAGCTCCACCGGAGGCTCATTAATCTCGTCTACCTTTCATGAATGAATTGAATGAGAAAATAACTGATGCTTTCTCGCATTTCTTCGGATATTATATTTCTTGTAGAGCTTTTTCGATTGCCAAGTGCTGATTGAATCGACCTGCTTTATCTGTTAAATGCTGCAAAACGAGCCTCTCCCTTTCTTCCGTCTTTTTCGAGGGTTTTCTTAAGCCTCCGTGGCTTTATAAATACTACATGAATTGTCTGTAGCATTACTTTGTTCTCCTTTTCCCTCTTTGTATTACCATGTTCATAAACTCATTGTGAATTTAGTGCCACTTTTATTGTCTGTAAGTCAATCTGGCCTTAGAGCTTTTTGCCTCAAAGAAGTCTAGAGTGATTGACCAGCTGAGATCAAACCAAACAGTGGGTTTATGTCACACACAGTGCAACCAGCAGGGGAAATCTATTCTCTAATCCCTACCAGCGGGAGAAGGCAAGAGAACCACATGGGGCTGAGACATGAAGCCACTACTTACTGTTCCTCCAGAGAGAAGGATGTCCTTTTTGTTCTGTTTTTTTTTTTTTTTTTTCAACTTACTTGAACTTTTTGGAGAGGATATATTGTTGTTAGGTGCAGAAAGTTTTGTGGAAGACGTAGACTTCCTGAAAACACAAGCATGACATTGGGTTATTTCAGTAGGTTGTTGATGGGATTGCTGACAGTGCTTTGTCCCTGTGTGCCATTGAGGTGTTGGCACCTACTTTATATGGTAGTGTATTTGTGTCCCCTTGATGCCATTCAATAGTCTATCGTTTTCATACAGCCCTTATTTTGTTGCCAGCTCGCCAGTTTGAGGAGGGGGGTCTGGGCACACTCTCTGGGCAGAAGCCTTTTATTTCACCCTGAACAAGCCCTGCCAGGCGTCCTTTAGCTCTCCCACAATGGTCTTTCTCAGCCTCAGCTCTGTATTGTTTAAGTTTCTCAAAGAGTATGAATGGAAAAAACAGTTCCTGTTTTCAAATCACAGTAAAATAGCTGTCGTGTTATTCTGCTCAGCAGTCGACCTGCTGTGAGAAGCTTGATGAATAGGTTCATATGTCTTTAATCTCACTCTGACCGTCTCCCATCACCACTAGCTCTTCAGCTGTTGACCTCCGCCTCGCCGGTGACTTCTGACCTCACTCATTGTATCTCCTTGCCCATACTGAGCCTCTCTCACAATGAACCCCTCTCCATTTCAGGTCTCTGTATTGATTCAATCCTGCAGCACAAAAACACATTCCTCTCTCTCCTCTATTAATTCTCATGTCACCAGGCTTCTTAGTCCGTGACCATGAAATTCAGGGGCTTTTTCTTGTTGTGGATGTGTTTTACCTTGAGGGAATCGCTGAGCTGTGGCTCCTGATAAGGATATATTTACCCAGCTCCAGCACTATATCACACCTGGCTTTCACAGTGACTGCTTTTAAATCTCATTGGACCAGCTAGTATTCCCATTTCCATTATAGTGAACAGAAAAGCCTAAAAAACACCAAGACTCAACTGAGCTCCTGCATATCATATTCAGAATTGTGAATCTGTTTAAAAGGCAAGCAGTCAGCCTAGTTTCTTCAGGTACTATACTGCAGCCATAGGTGCAGACAAAGACACCCCAAGGTCCTGCAGTGTGATGTGCAGTTACACCAAATATCGTACTTAAGGGACATACTGTTACGACCCACGCTCTGATGCATCAGGGTACATGTTGTATCTGCAGAGTCAAGACATGTACATCTGAGTAGTACCACGCATCCATTATTGTTCCCCTTTTGCTCTTTGCTGAGAAATGATGGCACAGACAGAAAGAGGAGGAGCCCTTGGTGGCTTCCAGACAAGAGCACTGCCCCGTCCTCATTATCACAGCCTTGTTTGACTTTACATATTGAACCTCAGATGAATCCCTGCGGTCATCAGCATCTCCCTAATTGGTTGTGTCCACCATGAAGTTAATATCTTCATTTTTTATGAGCAGCATAAATATGTTAGGAGAGGTTGAAATGAGAAAACCTACAATATGCAAGAGGTACTATGCCTGGTAGAGCATTGTTGAAAGTATAGCTGGAGTTTTTCATGTTTCACTCACCGGTTACCTCTGTGCACTTGTATTATTTTATACACTGTTTCTATTAAAAAGAACCATCCCTTAACTTAGTGCAACAGGGAAGGAAGAAAGAAGCAATAAGTGGTGATGTGCACCATCCACTCAGCATCAACCATTATCCTTTAAATGGTCTGGCCCAACCGCTCTTGTTTCCTAGCTATTATCTTACATCTTGTGAGAGTCCACAATTGAATCTGGAAAACATCATGGGTAAGAACTACAAAGCAAACCCCAAGTCATGGTCCATGGAGTCATTTCATATCATTTATAACAATAATGCTCAGTGCATGCAGGTGTATTCGCCTATAATCAGTACCCCAAAAATATTTTGTTGCTTCCCAGGGTTTTCATTCAGATATTATATAGAAAAGAACAATTATATAGATGGAATATTTGCTACCAATTGCCTGTCAATATTTCTGTTTAATGACTGATGTAGTGAACATGTGGTGCTGATAAATGGAGCTTATTTGTAGAGCTTCTGTGACAAATGTACCATCTGGTCAATATGCAGACTTAAAATAAGCAGCATGGATGAGCAAATTGGGCAGATGGATAATGAAAATAAAATCTCCTCCTGATGTCCTTTGTCTTACACCTGTGCTTTTCCTGTAGTTTTCTTAAAAAGTGTAGGTTATAAGCACTAAGTATTAATATCAGGTAGCGACAAATCCTATAAAAGAGCTTTGCAGCAAAACTAAAATAGTCAAGTTTGCTTGTAGCTTTATGTCACAACTTTTTTTTTTATGTTCTCGTCTCCTCAAAACAAAGATTATTTGATGATTTAATCACTCGAAACACATTGGATACTTCTCTATCTTTAATAAAGAGGTAATTAGATGCATAAAAACATCAGTAAGGTGCTTTCTGGTGAAAAAAAAAACAGAAAAAATACATTTCGGCAGTGGAAAGCTGGCACAACAACACAAAAACAAGAATTCTCTTTCAGCAGACACCAACGGCTTCGCCCACCGATAAACCACGAAGAAGTAATTCCTTTGACAGTGTAAGACCTCCATGTTCCATATATCCATACCTCCTGGTCCTTTCGGGTTGGCTCTCTTCTCCTTTGGTGCATTCTTTGTAGAGGGAGATGGGATACTTTCAGGCTTCATCAGATGTTTTGGAATGATATAATCTCATCGATTATTCATTTCTTCCTGTACTTTAATTTAGTATTAGCGTTCCAGTCTGTCAGCAGCAACTTCATATGATAGATGATTCGTTTTGTCATCGTATTATTCGACCACTGAACATTCAGATACTGACTGGTGATAAGAGCTGAACAGATCTAGACTTTGGTCCCCTGACGATACATTACTGCTTTATTTGATGAAACTAATAAAGACAGATTAGCCTGTCTTAGCTGTGTTACCTCCAACAGATGGGACCTCTAATCTCTTGGTGGTGTCAAACTCTCGTCACTTTATAGCATCTCATCACACCACATTTCCAAAGTGACACAGTAAAAATGAGTTGGCAAAATGTGGTGTCAGACTCAAAATGACTTGTATTGACAGAACCTGATGGGTAGGACATCTGAGCTGTCAATGTCTATATTTCATTTTCTGCATACTCAGCCCTGGAGTGGTTGAAAGGGAATGTGACAGGGGTAAAATTGTAAAAAAAAAAGTATATTTGCTTGTAAGTTTGTCCAAGTGTCTGCATGGCGTGTGTATGATTTGTATAAACATTCCTTTAGTGATGTTTGCATATTGCATGTGGGTACTGACTGAAGTCTTTATATTTTATTGATTGTTTGCTCTTTACTCTGTCTCTATGTTTCCATGTTAATTTTTTATGCTTTTTACATTGAGCATCTTTGAACAAGCTGCTTTGAAGCATCCTTTTCTCAATCGCTAACTGGTTTATTCAGTAAACACTGAGGTAGTTTGATAAAAATGGGAACCCATGAGCTACCTACACAACCTTTTTCCTTTTACTTCGATTAGTCACCATGACACAGCCTTCATTGTTGTTTATGCCAGACTGTGACGTCTATGTAAATCAGCATAGTTTTGGCTACAGAGGCCAAATCGGATACCTCTACATGCAGCCGAGACCATGTAACTGTCCAACATGGGCCAATGCAAGTGATCTTAAAGCTGAGTGCTTAGAGCACCTTAACTGTGTCATTTGCTTTTGCAGGGTGATGGTACGGTTTGCATTTGGTGGTTTATTTTTCTCAAAGCACGGGGATATTTCTTGGTATTTTGTTAGCAAAAGGTGGAGGATAAACAGTTTCACTTCTCCACATCCTTACCCTCTCTCTCTCTCTGTGTGTCTCTCCTTTTTCCACAGATCGAGAAGATCATGACTCTGATTGGTGCAGGCATTGATTTTTCCAGAGATCAGCAATATGCTACACCAGGTAAAGTGTAATCAGTACCCTGTTATCGTTATTGGAGAAATGCTAATTAGCATTTAGCTTTGGGGAAATATTAAGCGAGTAGGGGAGTATGAAGGAAAATGTATTCATTTTTAGCTCTTAGTCTTGTCTGTTTTTACTTTCACATATATATTTCACTACTGTTGCATTATTAAAAACCCCAGCATTGTAAATCTTACTGCACATCCAGATTTTAGAATATTAACCCTAAATTAGTCACTTGCCTGCAGACAACAGTGTGTCCATTTATGGTGCGTTTTCTTCTAAGCTTTAGTTCAGTATGTAATGCTTATAAGGTCTACTTTTACAGGTGTTTGCACAATATTGACTCCTTTAGTGTCTTGTAGCAAATACATGCTTCATATTTCGGTGCTTGTGTGCTTTCATAATCATATTGCAGGTTATTTAATCCATATCAATGGCCTCAAGTGAAATCACACAGGTGCATGAAAGAGGCATCCGAGACAAATTGCCACTTAGTCAAGAAGCCAAGACGGGGGTACAAAAAAATCTGTCTGCTCTTGTTGGAACAATTTAAGCTTGAGCTTTAAAAATGGGAGAGAAATATTTTTAAGTAATTTTATATAATATTTTTAAGTATTGGGTGAGGTGGCGTATAATACCCTCTAATCTGTCAAAGAGCCATTATGAAATATGCTGGAAATATGTTATCAAGGGTTTCATTTTGTAATGTAAAGGTTGTGTGTTAAGGCTTCTATACCTGCACTTGTGTTATTGCTCTGGCCTTTCAAAGCCTGTCATCAGGGTTGATGGATGGTACCTGGGGACTCTAGCAGTAATGGTGAAGCATTGACTCCTTCCCCTCAGCTTTCCCCACTGTCGTTTTTCTATATTCACTTGTAGTTTACATTTGGCTGATGCCATATTTTAATATATTTAAGCAATACAGCAGATGTGCTATTCCTCAACACAAAGTTCTCCATTTTATTCTAGCCCTCTTGTTTGTTATGCTCTGCTCTGGAGTGAGCTGTTTAAATATTAACTACCATGTATGTCAGGGGATGAGCTCATTTTGCTTTGTAGAATTGAGGAAAGCTGAGACCACTGCAGTAAAATAGTTAGCGCCCCATCGCTGGTTTATCAGCCCGCTCTGTAAGTCTGAATGCAACCCTCTGCATGTCTGAGCCTCAACCTTTTAGCTACCATGCTGACATCTCTATAACAACATGAAGGTATTGTCAGCGGGCCTTCAAGGGACTCGCTGGAGAAGACTTTCTGTTTGATCTGCATGTGAGAAACCACATTATTTTCCCTCTCTGATTCGGTCTAGTGTTTGTCTCCTCAGTGATGACTGGAAGTCTGTGATGTCTCTGGATGATGGGCTCTGTGCCTTCAGTCCCTTTGTACTTTTGTCTTTCTACTGATCAACTTCAGAGTAAAAGAGACAAAAAACAAACAAGCATAAAGGAAAAAAAAAACCTGAGAGGTTGCAGAAACTCGAGGAAACTAATGCATTAGGGGATGAGGGGTCTGACGCTGTAGCATCACACTCTGAAAGAGCAGCCACCTGCAGTGAGAGAGGCAGAGAGACAGGGAGGAGGGGTGTAGAGGAGAGGAGCATGCAATGAGGGGAAAGAGAGAGAGAGAGTGAGTAAGGGAGGAGAGGGGATTGCAGGCAGCAGAATTATGAGCAGCCAGGACAATAGAAGGACGGCACCTCTGCATCTATACGATTAAGTGGCAGGTTCTTGTGCCTGAAGCAGCAGTGACTGGACTACAGAGGCTTTTTGGAGAAGTGGCTGCTGGACCTGACCACATGTCAGGGACAGAACCCCACTGAGGAGAGTTTGAACAATATCTTGTCTGCAGTGGAGTTCATGCTGGGGTCCGGCTCTTACTAAAGTGCTATTTTAAGTACCTGAAGGGAACCCTGACTGGATTTTCTTGTGCCCTTGAGAAGTTTTGAAAGCTTTTTGACCAAAACGGGAATAATGACTCTATAATGGCAGTCTACAAGAATCTGTGTTTTCTAGCAATTTATCAAGCAAGCCATGACAAGGGAAATTAGAGCTTTAAGATACGCATTTTGTGCAGTTTTTTAAAATTTAAGTTATGATGTCTGTTTGTATTAGTAAGTTTTCGTGTGTCTGGCAAAAGGTCAAAAGTATCTATAGAGATATCACTTTTTTCCATGTGCAGTAAATGCAGACTGTTTTTGAGATCCAGTTCTTGAATAGAAACTAAAGTGAATTATTTTAAATGTAATTTATTCTGTATGTTTGATCACTGTAATAGTTGACTACTAGTGAAGACAAAGTTGTGTTGTGTGAGTTGAAATGGACAAATGCGTATCAGCATCCTACTCTCAGGACTAGAGGCAGTCATCAGTCCTTGTGCAGGTTAGGCGGCTGCTGGCTCAGGCTGCTGACAGCTGTCAGTGCAGCTTTTGTTCTCAATCTATCTCAGCTCATTGCAGCACTTTCACGGGCTTCTGTTAACCTCTGCATTTCCTCTGTCTACGGTTGCCTTTCATAACCATGTGTCGCTTCTCAGGTAGAGTCTGGTCTCAGTTGGAATAAGGAATAAGACTATTTGCCAATCAACTGTCACCTGCTTTTACCAGGAAGTTTCCAAAGAACTTTTTATTTATCTGAAACAAATCACCTTGCTGTGAAATGAAGTTGTTTCTTGGCCTCTTTTAGGCTTTAATGTTTTCCTGGGTGGACAATGAACTGTGTCGTACGTAATTCAGCATTTAAGTGACACCCTGAAATGGATGAGATGTGTTTTTGGCATGTTCCTGTCTGACAAAGTGTTGTGTGGATAGTAGCTGGTGTCCAACCAGCTTGTATCCTATTAATCATCCTCTTCACCCCTGAGAGCAGGGGTTTTTAATCCATCTTGGGTGACTGGTTCAGCCCCCGCTGTCCTGCGGGAGCTGACGCCCTGTTCACAGAGGACACTGTCTCCCCTGCCTTCTTGTTGCTGGTGCGCTCGGCTCTGCTGGCCGAGAATGATGTGGCAATGCCACGTCTCATCCTCAGAGTGCCGCTGCTACCGGCTCAAAGGTTTCTCCCTCCTGAAGCGCTTTCCCCTGTCAGCAGGTGCTGCAGGCCGGCTGCTGGACCAGCCTGTTGGAGACTGGCTGGAGCATGTGGGGCTGCCGCAGTACGAGAGCAAATTACTACTCAACGGCTTTGATGACCTCCACTATATGGTAAGTTCTTCCCTCACATCTTTCACATGATGTCCTCTTTGATTTTAATCTTTAAAAATTCAGTAACTTTTAAGACAGGAGTAGGTTATAGTACACTGTTTTTTTCAGTTTCATAAGAATCTCTTGTTAAATACATTTAGAACTGGCTGCCCCAGTTGTGTCTGTGTGTATTCATCTGACTGTGATGACATCCAACATTAAAAGTGATGTAAACCTGTCTGAAACTTAAATAGTTCTTAAAGCTCCACCCTCTGTGCTATGGTTATGATTTAACTTTAACCGCCGCTGTTCTATGAGAGCAGCTAATACTGGCTGAATTCAGGGGAAAAAAATCAATATCTAACATAGCCTAACATGTTTGATCAAATTTACAATATTGAACACTTGTTGCCAAGACAGAACCTGTCAACTGTTGTGTGACAGGCTTTTATGGAGACCGTGTATTGATGTTTGCTAGATTTACTCAGATATACACTATGAACACTGCGAACACTGCTGTGACGTTTGTGTTTATTGAAACATTAACATCATTACGCCGGGCTAAGTGTTGAATCAGGTTTATCTTGCTTTCTCACTGTCAGACTTTGTGTCTCCAGCTCAGGAGGCTGCCGGCATGGCCTCTCACTTACAGTCAGAGAGTCGGCTATCTGAGAAGCAGCCACAACGGACAGTCATCTCAATGAGCAATGGGATGCTGTTGCCAAGCCGACAAGTTTATGGAGCCCACAGTGTGCGACGCCACCATGAGTTGGCTCTGTTGCTTTTGTGTGTAATGAGGACTGATGGAGGAGAGAATAGAGGACCCAGCTGGGGGCTGAGCTGGTGGGCATGTTTGAAATGAGATGGCCATCATATGTGTCAGGACATAACTCTTCTCTCGTCCATCACTCTGATCATACACATCCCCTTTAACACATATAGAAAGGTCATTTCAACCCATCCAAGCACCACTGTTGATTGGATTGTAGTGATGACATGTTTGGGGGAAAATATGATTGCACAAACAGCCAGACCTCAACTCTGTTACAGTCACGTGTGTTGAAAAGACCATTTGGAGCATCTGATTTTGTTACAGGCCCAATCCTTTTATACCATTATATCTATCTATACACTTTATCTTTTATATTTTTCTTTGAACTTTTCACCCCTTCTAAAAACACACACAGATACAGGATGCCCACAAACCCTTAAAAAGTGCCAAATTTATTTGTCTACCATTTATGACTGAATCATCCTTAAAATTAATAATTAATCCTTAAACCTGGCACTTAAACGCCTTAAAAAAAAAAAAAAAAAGCAAAGACCTAATGAATGATGTTGCTCTGTCTACTATGGAAATCTTTGTAATGACATTGCCAAATTTGTAATTAGTGTTTTATCGTAATGGAGATGGGAATAAGTAGCGTTACCACCAATCATGTTTGGAGGGGTTCAGGTATGAGCTTGAGCAGCTTTAACATCAGTAACAGAAACATTAACTATAGACAAATGTAAATGTCACGTTAGCTTGATTGAAACATGGATAAGTCTGGTTCAAGGCAATAACTATGAGGCCCATTGTTTGTGTGAATGTAAGGTCTTAAATTTGATAAAAGACACCAATAAAAATGCCTTAAATAGTCATAAATTTGACTTTGTCAAACCGATAGATATCCTGATACAGTAGGTGAAAAGACAGGAACAGAAACAAACTGCAAATTAATATTAAAATTATCTTTTTCATGTTGAAGCATCACATGTTTTGTCATACCTGTCTGCAAAGCACACTATTTGAAGAATCACTGGTGTTCTTTTAATAATATAAAGTAAATGCTAAATAATAGCAATGCATTTCACCTAACTGGTAACAGGTAACAGTGCTATTAAAGGGCTCATATTTTGTCAAGCCCACTTTTATTAGTCTATGGTTGATTTATTTGTGTATTTTGTCCCTAATTGTCCCTCCAGGTGCTGCAAAACTATCTTTATATTCATTTTGGCAAAAATCGAGTGGATTTCTACAACCTGTTTAAATTCCTTCTTAATTTATTACGTCTATAACTAGTTACATCATGACATTTGCCCATATAAGGGCAAGACTTCTGATGAACATTTCTCTGAGTAATTGTTTATCAGTAGCAATGGTTGTAGTAAAAACTGAAAATGTGTCCAAACTTCAAGCAGATTATGTAAAATGTTCAGTTGTTGGTTGAACAGGACAGAGCAGCACAGTCAACAACCTGGAGGGGGTGGGGCCTGAAATGGCTCATTTGCATTTAAAGTGCCAGCGCTCCAAATGACCTTTCCAGTGTCATTACTCAGAAATAGTGTTGAAGATGAACCTGTGGATTGTAATTAATGAAGAATTCAGACCCAAGCAGGACATTTATAATTTATGTAGACCACAGGGAAATATTTAAAATGTATAATTCCATTATTAAAAAAAAAAAGAAGAAGATAAATATCCCTCCCTTTTTAAAACTGAGTATTAAAATACCTGTCATATCATGATTTTATCATCTAGTCACGACTGGATCCCATCATTTCACATTTGTTGATAGTATTAAAAACCTCGATATTAACACTCTATACCAAAAATGATTCTGTACTCTTGTACAGCTATGAGCTTTTTCCATATTTGCAGCAGCCAGCTGTTTCTGTCTGATACCAGTGTAAAATAATATCTGCATAAAAAGTTTTAATCTACTTTGCATATCCTGAGAATATCACCTCTCCACACTGGGGTGCCTCTCTCTTCCTCACCCCCAGTGTCTTCAACATCCATGTTTAAGTCTGCGTTGAAGCCTCTGAAGTGGCTCTTGAGGTTTAATCTTCCTACTGTCTTTTATTCTTTGACACTCTCCTCCCTCAGTCCTCGTTTTGAAAGCAGAGCGCTGGCAATTTTTCTATTTTAAACACGGCTTACAGACCACCTGGCTTCCTGCAATTGCTAGAGGATTTAAAAAAAAAAAAAAGCTGCAACCTTTTAAAAAGCATGTCCTTCCCACGCTGAATGTTCACCTTTCAGTAATCACAGTTTGGTGTCATTGAAACAAATGAACACCCACTGAGTCACCTTGTCTTTACTTAATTTGTGTCATTATCTTTAATGTGCATTAGTTTAGGCAGAACAGACTCAAATCATAGCTTATTATGCTTTGCTTGTCAGCTTTCTGACAGACTTTATTACAGGGTTCCCACAGGGTCTGAAAAAGTCTTAAAGTCTTGAATCTCCAAATCTGCATTTAATACCTTTAAAAAAAAAAAAAAAAGGTATTACATTTTATGCGGTAGGTCTTAAGTTATGTTGCCATAAACTTGTTCACTATATTGTGCTTAAATGTGTCCGAATGATGTGAATGCTGATTTAAAAAAAAGTAACATGAGTCTTCTCAGCTCCACATGTTCCAACAATCAATATTAAAATTAGAAACCATTTATTGCTAACTTTGCAGCTCCAGTGAGAAATATCGGAGAATGTTGCAAATCAAGGTATAAATCAATACATTTTCCTAAATTCTAGGAGTCACACATTTTTTTCTAGTACAGCCATGAAATAGGTTGTGAAATATGCATTAACTTTTATTCTAAGTAGTCTTTAAAAAGACTTAAATTTAATTAGCAGACTCTTGTAGGAACCCTGTTTTAGCATTGCTTACCTTGAGCTGCAGATTGCAACAAGCAGGTGAGAACAAATTAAACCCAGCAATTAACAACTTGATATCCTTTAGGGAACTCTGAACTGCTTTATTATAGATTTACAGGATCCACTGATCATTTTCCCTGTAATATTGTCTGTGCTTGATGCAACATCATGTAACATTTTGTTTTGAGATGAAACTAAAAATATATATTTGACAAACATGAGCAAGTTACTATTAAACTTGTTTTGCTCCTTCAGGCTAGTCATGGTCCAGTCAGGGAAAAAATTATTAGACCACTCTTCTTGTTTTCTTCAATTTCTTGTTCATTTTAAAGCCTGCTACAACTAAAGTTACATTTATTTGGTCAAATATAATGATAACAACAAAAATACATCATGAGAATTTAATTTCAGAGCTGATATCTATCCATTTTCCATGTTTTCTTGATAAAAACCAAAATCACTTCAGTTCTTTTATCAATATCTATGTCATTGTACTGACAAAAACAGTGCTTTTAGACATTCCATGTTTTCTTTTGTCTGTTTTAGTCACATAATACAAACAGGACTTAGTACTTGAATGCATAACCATTGTTTTTGATGAGTTTTGATTTTCTAATGTTTTTTTCCATGACTGTACATTAGATTTGCGTTAAATGACAAATTCATTATTAGATGGTTAAACCTTTTAATTCAGCATATTTCTATAATTAATATTTTGGAAACATACCATATAAACTGCAATATACTTACACCTGAGCTTGGATTTATGCAGTTAGAATAGTTTTGTTTTTGGACACATTCCTCTTTTCATTGCTATTTACACACATCACCTTTGACCAGGTACAAGTCCCAGTTTCATACTTTATCAAGAATATATCACACTGTCACAATCATTCCATGAGAAGAGGTAAAAATCTATTATTCCAACTTTATGGGCAACAGTGTACATCACTGAGCGAATATGCAGGACTTTTTCTCTTCTATATGATTGTTACTATTGACAACCAAAACATCAGGACAGTTATTTGGAAGCAGAGGAGTTCATATCTTTCTTATAAAAATGGAAAAAGTCAATACCCCCCCCCCCCCCCCATTCACGTCTAATCTCCTTCGGTCTCCCTATGGATGTGAAAATCATTGACATACAGTAGCATGTAGCCCACTTGCAGTGAGCTCACTAATTAAACAGTGTTTACTCAGCCAGTCGGACCACTGTGATCGTTGTGTACCCTGCAGGCGTGGACTAGAAGTGGATCAATAGCAGCAGTGATTGTTTTGTGTTCAAGCACCGTAGCAGAGACAAGCCTCTTCTGAAACCAATTAGATGCTTTTTATCGACTCGTGGAGCAAATGTCCTGATGAAACAAGCATTGTGCACCACCATGCTGTTCCCTAGTCCTCGCTGGTACTGACAAGCAACGCCTGTTGAGACAAATCGGCTCCTTTTCTTCTGAGCAGAGCTGGTGGTGCTGAGATCGTCCGCTGTGATGGGGTCGGATGACAGAGCTTTGAGTTAGTTTGTACTAGAGGCATCCATGTTTTTTCACAGGAGCATGTATTTTACTTCAGCTTTTTTCTTTCTGCAAAAAATGCTACATAAAAAAGCTTTACTATTATTATCATTATTACTATTATTATTTCAGTTCGGTTTGTTTCTTAGTTTCTTTGTTTGATTGTTAACACTCTAGCAGGAAAACTATTGGATGAATTCATACTAAATTGGTTTTCTGGATTGCCAGTGACCCAGAATAGATCTCAGTACATTTTGGGAACAGTAGGTCAAAGTTTTTTTTTATGAATTTTTTTTTTTTAAATTCGAATTACTTATAATGAGTGAAATTTCACATCTGTAGCATCAAAACTATTGTTTGAATTCATACCTAATAGGGTTTATAGGTTGCCAGTGACCCAGAATAGATGTGATTACATTTTGGGAAAAGTAGATCAAAGTTTTTTTTTTTAAATTAAATGAATTTTTTACATGGTTTTTTTCTCCCATTTACCTTTTTAACTGAGATTTTACATGTTTATAAAAACATCAATTTTGTTTCAATTTACCTCAAACTTTGCACATATGTAGAGGCAGTTGATACGCTGACATCAGCACATGCATAGACATGATGACATCAGATGAATCGATGCCAATATGTGAGGGACGGGGTTTGTTGTCCCTGAAAACACTTGTTTTATTCTTGTTTCAACTGAATTGGTTTGTGCATTTATGAAGTTGCTCCTCATAATAGAACTTGTTTTTAATCTGGTGCCATAAAGGTACAGAGAGCTTTTTTTGTATAATTTCAGTCACTTTTCTTATTAAGTCTCTTTTTTGCTTCAGTGTTGTTTTTGTCCATTAAATAATGCAAAGTGGTTATGTTTGAGTCAGTGCCACCAAAGCCTGCAGACACCTTCAGTAATGGCTTCATGCATTAGAAGCACAAGGATTGAGAATGGATTAATTGATTTTTCTGTTGTGGTAATGGTGGTGACATACTGCTGTGAATGTATCCATTTGGAAAAAAAAACATTTGAGCAGGGATTAGACTGACTACATTTACAATTTGAAGCCTTTTTTTTGAATGTCTTTGTGCAGTTTGTCGCCTCAGGACATTACACTGCAGCCTGTGTGGTAATACAACTGCCTCTTTAGGAGGACAAATAATGACTTTTTGTGCTGCTGGTTAGCCGTCCTTCATATGGTCAAAATGACTGATCCGTGCCCCCAAACTCCCGGCCTGAATTCAGAGTGGTTTTAAACCAGAGGGACCCCTGAGGCTGTTCTCTGGATAGGACTGAGGAGAGAGCAGCATTTTAATGAGAGGAGAAGGGAAAGCAGAGATGGATGAGCTACACAAACCAGATACCTTACACTCCTCTGGATGTACTATGTACATTTTACACACATTTGTGCTGATGTCAGCTCTCTCTAAACTTGTGTCTTCTCACTTCGACCTGCTGGGCCTATGCCGGAGAAAAAGCGAAACCGCATTAGTCAGAAATTTCCCCACAGAGTTGTCATCGCACTGTCTCTGAAGTGGCACTGTTTATGTTCTCGGATGCTCAGAGAATGGGGATGAAGGCTTATAAAAATGTACAACAGGGGAATGTCATATTTGTACTGGGGGATATGAAAGGTTTATTGACTGAGATGCCTCTCGCAGACTAAATTATCTATTTCAAGCATGTCATACCTCATGAGGATGTGAATATCCAGATATATCCACCAGCAGAGTTTGTTAACAGTTGTTTATGGTATGGTTAGGTAGGCATTTTTGGTTTTGGTTTTTTGTGGTAGTTTTTAAATATGTTGTACAGACTGGATGGTACTTTCTATTTCATTTCACATGTTACAATGACAAATACAGATTGTATTCTATTCTAATACCTGGAATAATCCTTTAATGTATGGTGTTGTTGAAGCTTCAGTTAAAACTATAATATTTATAATAATTACTTCATAGTAGCTGCTCCAAACCAACCATGCATAACAAAAACTATAACATGTAATGGTTGATTAATTTAGATTTTCCCTACATTATCAGATAATCATTATCAGATATATTGGTGTTGCTATGACATCTACTACAGTTCCATTTTATATTCAATTTTCTTTAAAAAAAAAACTTTATGGTGAGAGGCTTTTGGACACGATGCTAAT
>JAPSES010000236.1:1307061-1356073 GCA_029822895.1 Maxillicosta whitleyi
TGTTAAGCTGTCACTAATAACCTGTTTAAAATATCTTATCACTGATAAAACAGCTGCTAAACACACAGTCTGTCACTGTGTTGCCTTCCAACATGGCAGTGTAGCTGTTTTACTTACAGTATTGATGATGTAGGTGGCATTGCACATCTTTCAATGAGAGTGCAGGAGCTTGTCAATCAACTGGGGTGAAACTGGCACCTGAGGTGTCCAGTCAGGTTCCGGAGGTAACCAGTGCCAATATTTTCCTCATCATGACCCATCCTACTCTGCCTAATCAACATGTGAATGTGATAGGCTGTAGTGACCAGCTGAAGGCAAAAGCCAAAAGAAACTTAATATCTACTAGTCTTAACTTGACTGGTTGAGAGGGATTGAAAGAAATCCTGGGGGAAATATGTCTAAACTTCTCTTTTAGTATTAGTCTAAAAAAGCTGACCAGATACCAAAATGAACTCAGTTTCAAAGAAAGACCCATATACCACCATAAAGTGTTAGACACACTTGGTTTTATGTTCAGTTAATGATGGATTTGGTAAAAAAAAAAAAAAAAAAGTCACTTCATTTCCTCTGTTTTCTGTTTTTGATGTGATAACCTTCAACTAAATTAAATGAAGGAAAATATCTGACTTTCACTGGAAAAAAAATTATTTATGTTCAGTTAATGATATAATTGTTGAAAAACTTACTCTTTCTTCAGTTTTTTTTTCTGTTTTTGATATAATAATCCTCAAGTGTACTTGTAGATTTTATGAACACGGACATAATTAGTAAATTGAATGAGGGATAGCTAATACCTCATTGCCACCGAAAAAGCACAAAAAAAAAGAAAATTTCATTTGGGAACTACCACAAAAGTAACCCTGGGTCCTTATGGGTTAATATTGATTTTATCACAGTATATACAGTAGGAGATGATTTAATTCTGAAGTTTTAATCATATTCACCTCTTTTTAACTGCTTTTATGATCTGTCTGTCTGTCTATGGTGAATAAACAGTAGATCAGGTTTGCATTGCACGCACTTGACAGCTCGTATTTCATTGGCTGAAACGTCTCGGTTGTGTTCCCTGATTGGCTACATGCCAGTTTTTACCCGGAAGAGACTTGATCACCTGCTACACTTAATTCGCACCTGTTCAGTCGCTTATTGCTGTGTAGGTTTAGTGAAAGAAGACTTCTGCTCTCAGAAGGGGATGACCTACACTGCACTGCCCATATGGACTGACACCTGAAAACAGCTCTGTTTTTATCTGCAGAGTTATTCGACACAACGGAGACTTATTCTGTCCTGTACGGTGAGTCAGGAAGAGGTGATTTTAGTGTGTCTTGCCAAGTTTTACGCTATGTAAAACTTAGCAAGACACGTCTAAAAATGAGTTAAAAATCTGATAAATCCTTGCGTTTTTGCTTGCATGAGTTTTTGTGACTTATTTCCACTTTTATCGTCATCCTGATTTTTTTTTTTTTTTTTTGTGCAATATATTTGTCCTCATCAAAAGCTAATAAGTTTACATGTGACCTGGTTCATATTTCATCCTCAATAAGAATACCCTACTTACAGTCTCTTTTGCCTTTTCACAGATGACACTAGATGTGTTTAATGTTGAATATTTGGTTGCTTAGTAAGACCGCAGGGAGTGCAAATATTTGCAAATAAATGCCAGTCATAGTCATTTTAATACAAGTAGGACACAGTGCCAAGCTAAACATTAATGAAATATTTTTGTTCACTCTAGCAGGTTGTGAGTTGCTCAACACAGTGTTAGCCATGAACTTTTGTTTACTGTTAATCATTAAACCAGTTCTCTGTGTAGCTGCCCTTGAACACATACTTAACATTTTTGCTCCCCTTTTTATACTAACACACTGTAATTTGTCATCATAGAGTGTAAATTATGATTTTCAACCTTGTAAGCCTGGCTCACAAACTGCACAGCTGTTCACACCATAAACACATTACAGTCCTGATGCTGATCCTCCCCTTTTATAGTTTTAAGTGTCTTATCTGCCAAGTTATAATTCATCTTCAACGCCCAGTCACATCACAGGGCTGGACTGAATTTAAAAGTTGTGTTAAAGACATGAAAGCAAGCAAAGTAACATTCCTGTCACTATTAAATCCTGACTCAGCTGAGGGTGTAGTAAGCTTTTCCACTGCTGCTCTGCAGGTTTGTTGCCTTGTACAAATCTGAGAAGTGTTGGCTGCTCCAGTTTGTACATTGTTCTCTGGATCTGAATGCCTGATGGGAGGGACAGCAATTACAAGCTATTAACACATTCTCACAGAGGCCAGGCGATGCTTTGTCAGCCAACTTTTGTTTCCAGAAAACATGTGAATGTGGGTGGTGGTGATCATGTTTTGTCCCTTTACTGTGTCTTCATGTCAACAGTACAGAAATGTCAAACCTCTATGAAAGCATTCTAGGTTACAAGACATAAAGGAAGACACAGGTGAAAAACTGATACACATGGAGTTAGATTAGAAGCATCACAGATAGGATCTACAGAGGCACCAAATGTTCAGTAACAGGCATATTGTTAAAAAAAAATTTAGTTTGAGCTTGAAGATTGGTTAAAAGCAATCTATAAAATCTATGTAATAGAGAACTGTCCTTTTCATTAAAAGTACAGCAGGATAAATTGATGGAAATGTGGTCAAAATCAATTGTGTGTATGTCACCTCATTGAGGCTGGATTTAATTTAACTATAAGTGACAGGTTATATTTGTACTGGTTGAATGTAATGGAGTTGAAACTTGTGTGGATTTTAGAATAAGAATAGTGAAAAAAAATAGGGGGGAAATGTGACATATTTTTGTTCTGATGTAGAAACAAAACAAAAAAAGTTAGAGATTTTACACCTTGCAAATCCATCCTGTGGGGCAGATTGGAACCTTTTGGCGGTCTGGTTTTGGCCCATAGACCATACGTTTGACCCCTCTTGGCTAGATAGCGTCTTAGTACTACAGCTTCAACTATGATGATACACTAATTTATGAGTCATGGACATTTTTCAGTGTTCACAAGGCTTCATGCAACTCATTATTTACAATTGTTAAAACATTCTTCACAGTTAACCATGTGTTAAGTTATAAGAGCATGAAAACTGGTTGCTAGTTTAGTGTGAGTTGATTTATTAAACACAATAGTGAGGATGCCGTGATATCTCAAACAGACATCGGTATGTGTCAATATTGTCCTTGGTAGACTGTCATCGACCATCAGCAAATCATTCCCCATGATAATAGTCAGTGTTTATCTGTGCTACGCTGATGGTTGTTGCGTAACTGTGATTAATCTTTGGGTAAATTATTTAATCTTTGGGTTAAAAAAATAAAAGAACAGCTGAAAGGGGGAAAAATCATCTGCTTCCCTGTCACGAAAGGGAAGTTAAGTAATAAACAAGTGGTGCCAGGCACAACAAACCCCGCCCCTTGCACATATTCTTCCAGTATATGTAAAATGGGAAGATTTAAAAAAAAAAAAAAATTCAACTTTGACCTACTTTTCTCAAAAGGTAATGAGGTCTGTTCTGTGTCACTGGCAATATATAAACCTAATTTGGTATGAATTCAGCCAATAGTTTTGCTGTTGGAGTTTTAACAAACACAAACAAACAAACCGACGAGGGGTGGGGTAGTAAAATTAAATATCTGTATTAGATTCCAGTATATTGATCAAATAGTAAAAAATATGTATCATTTTAAAATTATACGTTATCTTCACATTTCCATTAATTTTTTTTTCTTTCTTCATTAAGACCAATGTTAAATCTTCTGTTTTTACACATAAATGAAGTTCCATAACCAAATATTTGAAGCTTCTCCAATTTTCCTATCAAAACCCTCTACATTTTACACTTAATTAGAATGTGAACATTCTTGCTTCATGTCCGAACTGACCGTGAACATGTCTCTGTGGCCATGGAAAATTTCTGCTGCAGTGATAAATATAATTGCTTGCAGTTTTCTGGGTTCACTGGGTTTAGAGGCCTCAGGATATCATGGAGTCTAATTTAAACGACAAACAAAGACAGTGACCCATAAAGATAGTTCTTCTGTAGCATTCATATATTATGTGTAATCAAAATGCTCTGCGATAAGAAAACAATGCACCTGAACGTTGCACGAACACACCTGAATCTGATCGTGTCGTTGCAGCAACATGATGAATAAGCCTCCAAACAGATTGTAAAGCTTTTATCTTGGGATACGGTACATTGAATTAGTGTGACCTATTTAGATTGAATTCAAATAAAGTTTTAGCCCTAAGTTGATCAAATATTTTCCCTTCAGGGTTTTTAGCTCATTGTTGATAGTATTTGCTTGAGATTAATACATGTAAAAGGAACATGAAAGGGAATGTAAGGGTGTGAGCACTTTGGTTTAAGAAGCTTTTCCTCTAAAGTATTGTGAATACCCTATATATCCTTTGTATCAGAATCTGCCTTCTTTTTTAGTGAGGATTTAATAAATCCAAGTCCTTCTGTCCCTTCTATTGATGAGAACAGTACAGTAAATAATAAGGAGGCAGTATGGGTCCTTTGAAAATGAACCTTCCACATGCCTGACCTGTCAGTAATAATGTGTCCAAGATAATAGGCAGGCAACACAAGTAAGCAGGGAAGTGCTGTAACATAACACAGCATATCAACTGTCTTTACAGATTAGACATGACATGAAGAATGCTGTATATGTGTAGTCACAAAATATCTGTTTTCCTCTCTCAAGTGAAGGATTGTAGATTTAAAAAAAAAAAAAAATTAACCTTTATTTTACCAGGTAAAATCAATTGAGACCAGCTTATCATTTACAATGATGACCTGGCAGATGAATAAACAAGGGTCAAAGCACTGATTTCTGATAAAAGCATATTGTTATCTAAGACCTATGACGCATATTATGATTTTACTGTTTCCTGCTCCTTCAAGAGTTTATTATATAGATAATGTACAGAAGCTCCCAGTGTAATAGTCATAAACTTTTGACCATGTTTAAATCATAATTCAAATTCCTTTAGTTTTTTTAATTGAAATTATACAGATGCTAATAATGAAGATTCAACTCACAAAAGGGCTTTTTTTTCTCTTGTACCCCACCTAATAAATGGATCAACGTTTCTAAATGAGGGCTTTCATTTTGAATTTCAACTTTATCAGTATTGTTGGCACTATTGTTCATGTAGCAAATGCCTCAATAATCAATTCTGCCCATATCTAATGTGACACAAAAGTGTTCAATAATTGATTTTTAATGACTCAATTAGTATAACTATGTTTAATATATCACAATGTCTATAAAAAGACGTTTGGTGTCTCAAATGACTATTGTTATATTAATAGAAGAGCTGTTCTATGATGGTGGATGACTTAACTATCAGCTATAATTTCTGGCATGTATTCATCACACTAATGCATTCATATATCATTCTAATGCGTTAACGTTTGATTAATTGTATTTTGTTAAATAAATGTCTTTGTATTGTAGTGACACTTGAGCCACATGTGGTGATCTCATCTCATTCACTTCATCTTTTCCTCACATTCTAATCTTGACCTTTCACATTCTTCTCAGACTGGCACTTGGTGAGATTTATACACCCAAAAGCAGACTGTAAAGTGCAGGTCCTGCCCTCGTTCTCCTCCTTGTGCAATGCCGAACAGTGACACGTGGCCAGGCGGTGTTGCCATGGAATCCTTGAGCAATATGGATAGCGCTGGGAGCTGCGACAGTGTAATCAGCATGAACTCTGGCTTTGTGAGTGCTGCTGGACATCATCTCATCTTCTGTGCTAATGACTCTTATATCTTCAACACACTGACACCCTTTACACTTAAAGGACTTTCCTCTGGTCTGTCAGCACTGCTCTGAAAATATACTTGTGCTCATGCTGAGAGTGGGAAAATAAAGAACTGATAGTTGTACATCAGGTTGTAATGATATCTACGCAAGTATGTACAGACCATAGAAGGGGAAGGGGTTTGTATGCACCACTTTCTGTCTGGCAAAAGGAAGTCAATATGTCTGAGCCGACGTACTCTGTTGTTTGTCATGAAGAGGCCTTTAAGTAGTTCCAGGGAGAGCTGCAAATGTTTTTAACAATGACCAGAGGGAAGAAGATGTCAAACTGTTCACAGACACCTGCAGCCACTAGAAAACAAATCGTTTGACAGACCAATATGGAATGAGAGACAGCAAAAAGGAGCACTAGAGTGGTATAATTAATTCCTTTTGGGTCGTTGAAACGCCAAATGCGGACCTTCTTCTGTGTCCAATGTTTTCAGTTAAATTAAGGGGAAAAACATTGCTCAAGAATTTGCGAAAATTGTCTCCTCACATTTAGAAATTCACATGTTTTTCTATGCCTGCAGTACATTTCACAGTTGTTATGTTGTTTGCAGAGTGAAGACAGTATGGAGTACTTATCTGCAGAGGAGAGAGCTTGTCTCATGTATCTTGAGGAAACAATCGAGTCGCTAGAAATGCAGGAGGACAGCGGCTTGTCCAATGATGAACCTGATTCTGGTAAACATCAGCAGTTTCTCATGTCATTTAATATTGTGCGTTTTGTGTGTCATATGTGCCTTTGTGTTATACCTCACATAGAGGTTCTGCATTGGATTTATTTTTATTTCATTTTTATTTATTTATTTCTTCATTCTTGCTCTTTTGATTTGAGCTGTTTACTTTTAGTTTAACCCATGCCAGTTCCAATATGAATTTTACCCTATTTTTAACCATCCGTAAGGAGTTTATCACGATTTATTTTAATATTAGTTTATGTATTTTTCCAGTAAAAATAAGGTATTTTCCAACATTTAATTTACTGATCATGTAGATGGTCATAAAAGCTCAGTGGAAAGTTGAGGATTATTATATAAATAGAAGAGAGAGAGAACTGAAGAAAAAAATGACTTTTTCAGCCAAATCTATTATTAACTGAACATAAAGTGTCTTCATGCACTGACATTAATCAAACTATGGGTTTTACCGGTGAATCAATGTTATAGAAGATGATGGTGTTTCAACGTCCAAAGGAGTCGTATCTGATGACCATGAGAAGATGAATAATTGTATTTCACACCAATTATTTACATGGATTGTTGGACCAACGGTGATTAAACGGTTTATATCAATAGATGATTTTGTTAGATGGTGGATGTTTGGGTCTTTAAGGGTTAAATCTGTAATGCTTGATTGTTTTCTGGTATCACTGAGCATAAATTCCATAATTATCTTTCAGTGTTTTGTTTTTAAAAGTGGCTTCAGAACATTTGAGAATTTTGGAGGAAAAATGTAGTTATCAAATGTTGTGATGGTCTTAATGTATGCTTTACTGTGAAATAATTAGAAAATATTGATCAATTGACCACCACTGCCACAGTTTGGATAGTCCTGTTTACCAACACTAGTAGGAAATTTGACATAATTTACCATTAATCGTAATAACTTTTGTTTTCATAATGCTTTTTTTTTGTAGCCATTTCCAGATTGAAGTCTGATTCAGGAAAAGTCCAGATGTCTGTTCTTGGTGATGGAGTACATCCAGAACAAGTTGGTGGTGGAGCTATTCTCCCATCTACAGCATCAGCAGGACCACTGGAGGTATCGGCAGAACCAGGTTCCGAAGAGTTACACGATGAACACAAAACTGAGCAACATGCTTCAGATCAAACCTCTGAACCACAGCTGACTTCTGCAGCCAAACCAAAGGATCCTGAAATGTTATTAACACAACTCAGACCTCCAATCACCAATGTGGCCACAGCATGCAGAGCGCCCCTGCCAGACACTCAAACTGCCGTATTGTGTGCGTCTTCTGATGGAGTTCCAGAAAACGTGCCCACAGATGCCAAGCTTTTCCCAGATCAGTCATCTAAGCCATCGTCTGAATTAGATCTGGGACTCATCCCTCCTCCTTCAGACTTCAGGGACAAGCCAGTTCTTCAGCCAGAGAAAGACAAAGTCAGACTTCCACCTGCAGGGACGCCCAATAAGAAGCCTGTGACATCAATTGACCTGGAGCAGCTGCGCCTGAGAGCATCTGAGAAGAGGCCTTCAGTGAGCTCCGCTGTAACCCTCGACCTTCCAAACAATCCCCCATCTGAACCATCTGTCGGTTCCCCGTTAAGTCCTACTCCTGATGTATTTGAGCTCCGCAGTCCTCCCGCTGTGCTTCCTAAGCCAAAGAAGCTTCCTTCCAATATTATTTTGAAGTCACATAAGACTTCAGTGGGCGGCTCTGATGCCAGTTCAGGACACTCAGCCCCCAGCAGTGCTGATCGGCTCCTGTTGGACCCTCAGAGGGTCCGCATGGAGGCCCTCCGAAAGCTCGGCCTTCTTAAAAGTGAGGAGGGTGAATCGCGCCCCTCTCTGAGTCCTAGACTTTCTCCTAAATCTAGGAGGTCGTGGGCAGCTCCTCCTACTCCGCTCACCCCTCCAGCTCCAAATACACCCCCCCCACCCTTAACACCCTCACCCCATGTGAGCAGCACCCCTCCTACCTCTGCCTTTATCTCATCCCCACCTCCTGTTCTTACGTCTCCATCAGTTTCATCTACACCTCCAGCAGTCCTCCAGCAACTTTCTGATATTCTTCCAGCACCTGCTGCATTCAGTGACCCTGTTGCCCCCGTGCCATCACACAATGAACTGTCTGCTGTTAAAGATGTTTCAGAAGATACCGTTATAGTTTCCCCAGCTGCTTTGGCCAACCGGTTAACCCCAGTCAAGGCTGCAGGTGTTCAGTCACACAGCCTGGAGCACTCTGGCCTGGGTCAAGAATCCAGTGAAGGTAGCGAGAAGGTCGACACTAAGCACAGCCTCATTCAGTTGCGTAACAATCGGCCGCGCCCTGCCTCTCTGGGGAGCGGGGGAGAATTTTCAAGCACTCACGGTGAGGGGTCCCAGGCGAGCGGTACCAGTAGTAAAAACCCAGACTCGCGTAGATCCATGTCTCCCTACACTGCCGCCCATCACTCTGATAACTCCCAGAAGCTGCCTCGATCACAAGGTATCAGTGTGCTGATCTGTCCTCGTGCACAGAATGAAGAGGACCGCCGCGTGGCCCTGAAGAAGCTGGGGCTGCTCAGGGACTGACGCACCGCCTCCAAATCTCAAGTCACAGACTTCACTGAGATCCTACATTTATAGGAACACATCTAAGCTTTTTACACAATTTCTGAAGGCTTTGCATAACTTTTGGGAAACAGTTATCCTATTTACGCATATTCATTTTTAGGACACCAGACTGTTATAACCAGAGACTGCCTCACAAAAATTTAATGCCATGACTTTCATAGCTTTAGTTGCATCAACTTTTCACTTTAATTGTACAGTCACATGTATAGTGTTTTATTTCTTGTAAAAACTGGAAACCTAGAATCTTTTAATTTTTCACTGACTCAGTTGGGTTAGCTGTTATTTTTGTAAATTAAATACTGTTACTTATAAGAAAGCATCGATGAGTTTTGTTATTTAACTATGAACACTAATTGTAATTGGGTTTGACTACTTATGCCTTGGGATCATAGGTTTTATTCCAGTGACACTTGTTCCCCAGTAGGTTTTTTTTTTTTTTTTTAATCATTCTAAAAAGGTCAACACTGACACTCTAAATCTTAAAATTTCACAACACTTGTAGCATGACTTTGTCCACCACAGTCACATTTTCAACAAACATTGGCTAATATTTAGAGTATTTATGATGAACTGCAATTGCTATGAACTTGTTTACTTGATGCAGTATCTCGGAGCAAGCACTTTGCGTGATAATTGAATGGTTTCATGTAAATGAGAATGTAAAGAGCATATCCTGTATTTCTAGAACTTATTTTACTGGAACGCAAAGCTGTGTCAGCAGCCAGAAGGCAATAAGAATGTGAAACGCATGCTTTGCATGACTGAATCATGACACACATCAGAACTCAAAGCCTGTTGCACAGCAGTCTGTTTAGTCTCATTATGGGGCTGTAAGCACACAAGGAATAACAGGAGAAGCACATTTAATCTTTGAGCATTTCTTGGCATTTTTTCTCCCTTTGGGATCATAAATCTCTTTCTGTAGACTTCAAACGTGCATTCTTGTGTCAGGTCTCAGGTAGAGGCACCATTTTCGGGCTCAGCTTCATCACCTTTATCTGATGTGATGGCATGAAAACTGGCTCAACCTGTTTTCTCACCTCCTGGTTCAGACTTTATGTAACACCTTAGCTCATCATGATGGTGCATTTATGATCTGACACACTGTAATTCTTTTGCAGGGAGTTTTGTTTTTTCCTATTATTTTGACGTTGATATCAGATTCTGCTAGAGAAGTTCAATGCAATTCACTACATTCTTTGAAATTCTGTGAAAAGTTATTTATGCTAGGTTTCTTTGCTGCAGAGAGGAAGAAGCTTTGAATAATCTGTTAAGGAAGTTTAATTTTCTCACTCTTTTCTTGTCACATCAGAGGAAACTGTGCTATTAAATCTACACCTAGGTGTGTTTGCTATGGGAGTTGTTTTCTTTGCCTGCATCACTGCTAAGTGCCATTTTGTTTGCAGTTATGATTCCTTCAGCCTTGCCCAGTTGCCCACATTTTCACGCATCTCTTTACTAATTTGCATTTTTTTCTTTCACTCTTTTTTTGATTTCCTCTTTGTAAACACTTGCTTTAATTAATTTTCTTTTATTCCAGTATGTCTGGATAAAATATGCTTATGTACTGTATGTGAATCTGTTGGTACATCTCTTTAGAGAAAAGTCTTAGAGGAAATTAGAAATGAAGCACATGTATGATGTATATTTTGACAGTACTTTTATTATAATTATTCTGTTCCATTGACAGTTTATCTTGCACTGCATATGCTCTTTTTACATTAAAGCAGAGGTAACAAGAAGCATCTACGTGATATATGACCAGTAAAGGTTGCTTCGTGTTTTCTGTGGCATGTTGGTATGTGAACTATCTTTTCTGTTCCACAAACACCCAACCTGACTGACGAGCGCACTGTGACAGCTGCTGCCACTTTCACTGTTTCTGTCGTAAGCGTCGGAGATCAGCTGCAAAGAATAACATACCATATTCATCTGCATTCCAGACTTATTAAACTAACAGAGCGAAGAGGCTGCCAATAAGAAGCATGAGTTCCCTACACGAAAACAGAAAGGAAACACTGTACAAACTGGTTTAAGCCTTTATTATTGGGCTTATAATAAGTATACAACAGTGAGATGTAAAAGCAAAGAGGGGCCAGCTTTATGATCTTAAAAAGGGTTTAATTCGGGCAACATAAAATTTAAGAGGATGTTAATAGCCAAGTGGTCAGGTTGAGGTTTATGGACGTGTTTAGGGTTTTACAAGTACATTTTGATCACTAGAGGGCAGTGTCGATTCATGTGTTTGTGCCAGTACAACCACTTCTAGTACAGACTTTCTAATACTTCACTGAGTCTGAGAGCTCATGATGGACAGCATTTAATATTGTGCATGACGTTATTTTTCATATCACATGTCAGCGACTGCGCTCCAAAGTAGATCTATGTCTTTGTGCTGAGGCACCTAAAAGTATATTAAAAACTACATTTCAACATGCCACTAACTAAGCATCGTGACTCACAGTCATCTCTTGTTTTTCAGATTTTCTTGATGAGTTTTATTCTTTTGAGAGATGATTCATTGTGAAAGTCATCACATCTTTTTTTTTTTTTTTTTTTTTTTTTTTTTGGTTGAAATGTGATGAATTTTATAAATTGATGAAGATTAAAGATCAGTTGTTGTGGATCCAGTAAGATTTTGCTTTCCTCCCCACCAAACTAAGTCACCATATTTCATCAATTTACTTGTTAAAGCTGGAAAAAGCTTCCCTTTTAAGTATGAACTGGAGGGAACGTTTGCATTAACAGGTGAAAGTGGAAAACAACACCAAACTTAAGTGGTTTTAATTTGATATGCTTCATAAGTCCAAGTATTTTGGAGCTCGGTCTGAAAGTTTCAGAGTGTTTTCATCTGCACTAATAAAAGTTGATTTACTAATTAAAATGGAATTGGTTCACACGAGTCAGTTCATGTTGATTCATGAGATGTCCCATAAAACTGACTTTGGTAAAGAAACAGGACCTGATGTATTTAGAGTTTGTAGAATTGAATTACATAGAACTTTATTGGATTAGACTGAACGATTAGTAACTTTTTTCAATGTTTTCTCTTTTCATATCTTATGAGGTCAGTTAAACTAGGCCTGAACCAGCATGAGTTCTGAGAATTCAGCTTGGGCTTGTGCCACAGTTTTTTATCTTTTCCAGCAAAATTACTTTGTCCTTTTCCTTCTACAGGAAGTGATTCAGGTCAGAATAATGGCAAGAATGAAAGAAATGAATGTGGTTGATTTTCTGGGAGGTTTTACTTATCAAAGTGTCACAGTGACCTTAAAACACGCTGAACTTCAGGTTCTTCATGGATTGAATATAAATTGATAGTTTTTGTTTTTAGTGGCAGAAAATATTTTTAATCTCACAGATGAAATATTTTTAGGACACACAGAAGAGCGGTGCCTGCAGAAAGCTCCTCTGAGACACTCCCTTGTGTGTTTGTAGATGGAGCAGGTAGGCGTAGCTGCTGCACCATCAGACCAGACAGTGAGCTCATGGGACTTCCCCACTGCCCTGGTCCTGTTCTGTACTGTACTTACCTACTTATATATTGTCTGTCTGAAAGCGGCTGCCACAAGCCTCGGTCCTTTCTCCAGATATAAACTGATCACAGAGGATTAGTGGAGACAAAGTGGCACATAGCCACTGCTGAGTGTGCTGGGCTTGAAGTGAGCCCGGCCCAGTTCTGTGTCATCAGAAGAGTTAACTTAAAATATATGGGTGGAACATGTTTCTTCAGTCTACGTGTGTTTCAGATGGAGAGTGTAAGCACTGGAATTAGATTTGTTACATGATGATGATAATGTGAAGGATACGTGCTTGTCAGGACAGATTAAACATAAGATTGTAACAAGAACGTATCTTCTCCATATCACGTCACCGTGATGAGTTCATTTGATTACGTCTGTACCCACGCACAATATGTGAAGAGGCCTGTTTCCCCTCCAGTGCCCGCACTCTCACACAGCTAACAAGCCTGTCTTTATCTTGGCTACCCCCTTATTGCAGCAGCAACAAGTCTCATTACAGTAGGACTGGGACATCTACTCATGAGGCAAAGAGCCTGCATAACCCAGAGCCTGAGGGTACCATGATGATTATTAAAAGGTTTCATCCAAGATCCTGCCAGTAGTCTTTGACAGTCTAGGGAGTGTTTTTCTTTTAGTTGGAATTAATGTGTCTGAAGCGTCTTTTTCTTCAGACAAGATAACTGTATTTCCTTTTTACCTCTCCTCGTCCTCTCGCTGCCTGTTAGTGCCAGTGACTGAGGCTGTGGTCAGGAGGCATTCCTGGGGCAAGCCCACAGCGTTCGCTGGGATGCCTGTACTAAAGTGTGGAACTCAGCAAGCCACTTTGCTCCCCTGTGGTGCTGGCATGGTGAGTACCAAGAGATCCTGCTGAGCCTGCGGTGGTGTTGGTAACCCTGCATATGAAACCTCTGCAGAGAGGAAAAAGAAGGCAAGAAGGAGGAGAAAGTTCTCTGAGCTCAGCGCCTTGGCATTTTCACACATAAATCTTTCAGACAATTGGGGAGCATAAATGTCAAACTGGAAGAAAGTAAATGAGGAGCTTAGGTAGCGTGTCCCTGTGTATGACCATCTGGAAGAGAACATTAGGTGCTCTGCAGGGCTTCCAACTCCTCAGTTTATTAGCATGCACCATACTACAGTGTGGCTCTCAACATGCATCCATCTTGCATTTATCTTACAGCAACAGCTGGCGAAGCATTGTCTGACTTTGATATTTTCGAGTTAGGATGAGAAGTAGGTTGTAACTACACATTTTCAACAAGTACTTGCCACATTTTTCCCTCCTGACAACTGAAAAGTGAAATGAATATAAATTTCCAAACGCCTATTGTCAGCAAACAGTTATGGCACTTGTTAAATGTGGTATTTGAGGCAGTCATAAATTTTGCATATTGTTCCAAATATTGCCATCTATGTGCTCTTTAAAAGGAAAAATGACATTAAAATTGATTATATCTTAAAATATATAAAATTCACAAATAGTGCTACACGCACAACCACCAGGATGTGATCGAAAACCATCCACTGGAGGCCGTGGTGAACCACTGCACACTAAATATCATGAAGATGTTTTCAGTGAGTGACTCTGAAAATGGGTATGATGCCATTTTTATTTGACTTATTATCTGTAAAAGATTCTTCCACCTTCCGCACTCTCCCATTCCTCTTTACCCACTGTGAAGCTGAAGTCCTTTTCATGACGAGGATCATAAATTAAACATTGCCTGGGCTTCCCTTGTGTGTCTGTTGGTGTAAAAATAGCTTGGTCTGGTGCTCAGTGTGATGGCCGTGCACAGCCCTCTGTCTTTAATGAAGTGTTGCCATGAAAAGTGTACAGAGCCACAAGCATGACTTGTTCTCCAGCTCTGTGGCAACCATGTTCTGACTTTCTCAAACTCCCTGAGTGACTCTGAGCTCATTTGGTTATACAAGTGCTCACAATTACCCAGAGATTTGGACACAGGGACACGGGATATTTCCATATCCCTGACGGATGTTATTTTAATTACACTGAACTGCTTGACTTTGTGCTGTGGATTTACATGTATTTTTCTTCTTCTGTGGATGCAAAGAGGGAATCTCAGAATGTTATTCTGCTGCACCGAATCTCTTATTTATTGAGGCCTCAAGACTTTGTCAAAACATGGGTTATCATGGGAAACTATATTAAATTGTTGGTGAAATAACTCTCTTTAAATCCAGGTAGTTTTAACAAGAACTCTGAAAGGTACAGATAATTACAAAATTCTGATAAGGAAGGATGGGGCATAATGAAAAATACCCCCACCCCACCCTTTTATTTGCATCAGCCATAACAAGATTTCCAGATTGTGAGCAGCTTCTAAATTCTCTGCATCATCTGAAGAAAGTTGTTATCTCCAATCAGCCTCATTGTGGGGTTGTAATTATAGTTGATTGAGAAAAAAATTACACACAGGAGTAAGCAAGATAATTATAGTGTAGAATCTGCCTGTATGTTGAAATGCAAACATAAATGTATCAACACAGCTGACTAATTTAGGTGATAATGTTTGAGGGGGTAGCAGGTGTGGGGATATGGATGCTTCTCTTTCGTAGGACGCTCCCTGAAAACAAATGTTCCATATGTCATTGCCAGTGAAATGTGGCACAGTAGCTCAGTGGGTTGTACTCCTGGTAATGTGAGGAAGGTCTGTTTTGATTCATGTAACTCCTCAAGCCTCATTCCTCTTCAGGGTCTGGGGGGTAATGGTGTGCATACAGTGCCTCATGATCGGTGACTTGCAGGAAGGGCTTATGCTAGGGAGCAAATAACAACATGTTCTTATCCCCTGTTTAATGCGAAAATTCCCAATAAGATTCAATCAGATGATGACACAGCAGACAGGATGCTACATTTATACTTTATTTAAAGGTCTATGTTGTGCAAACATGCTTCACAAATACCTGTGGTCCGGGATCTGAATCTGTAAACCAGTATTAGTGATTTCTGACACCAGGGTTTAGTTATTCAGAGCTAGGAGCAAAGATCAATGAGGAATATGTGGCAGCTGAGCTAAACACCCTGCAGGCAATAACTCAATACTGATGAGCGGATAATGCGGTGTTGGTTATGATTCTGGAACCAGATAACACAAAATATAATTTGTATCCAGGCTTTTTTTGTTTTTGGTTATTACACTGGATGATAATTATAGAGCTTTCATCAGTTTTCCTGTAAACAATTACTGATTGTTATTTATCATACCTGAAGAATAGTGTATTCTGAGCAGCTGGTATAGATTATTTTTTCAATGTAATAATCTAATGTCAGCAGGCTTTTATTTAAAATGTAATTTCCCTCCGTGTGTGTATTTTTATAGATGTTACAGGTCCACTTCGATTTCAGTTTTTCATGCAGGACCACAGTTTGCTATTATAACAGGAAGGTGGAATTGCTAAGGGCCCCCAATTGACCTTGGGATAAAGATGGCATGCTGGGAAATCAGCTGAAGTATGAAAAAAAAAAAAAAAAAAAGGAGAAGGAGGAGGAGGGTGGGGGGTGCATTTTGAAATAACTTCTACAATTTTGTCAGCATTCAACTTTAACCTGTAAGGAAATGGTAAAAATTCAACAACTTTAATGTTACTATGCCATTACATTTGACGCCAGAATTGGGAAACCGGTTTTTACTCAGGTGGCACAGACCAGGTGATCACATGGCTGCGACCCCGCGCGCGCATGATAACCTCGGTCCATCTTCGGTCCAACCAGCATCTGTGCGTAAAATCCTGCAGAACCGACGTGGACACGGTGGGAGTGGGTACAAGAGGAGCAGGAGCAGAGGAGTCCGGAGCGCAACGCGGACGCTTCTTCTTTTTCTTCTTCTTCTCCTTCTTCTTCTCTCCTCCCCCTTCAGACCGGGCCGCTCTACTCCATCTCTCCCTCTCTCTCTTTTCCTCCCTCTCTCTCTCCCGCGCGCTCTCTCTCTCTTTCTTAAATTGACATCGGTCTGGCTCGAAACATGATAACAGTAAAGCCTTCCTCCGCTCCGCTTTGTCGGGCTACCCTCAATCCCGATCACTTGAAACTCAAATAAGCAGGCGTAAAGAGGAACAAGGATCGCACAATATCCTGTCAGCGGGTGCACAGGGGGAATAACAAGAGACCTTTATACCACACACCCTTGTATGTGCTTTTGCGCATCGCAGATTTTTTTTTTTTAATTTTAATTTTTTTTTTAAGTAGAAGTGTTTAACTACAGTGAAAGTTAACATGTATGTGCACGTTTTGATACGCGCAAGCCTGGGATTTGTAGGTCTCTGCCTGGTCGCCTTTGTCCAACAGTCAGCTTCAGGAAGTAGAACCACTCAAGGTAAGTTTTCACGTCAAAATAGCCTTATCTTTCTGTTACCATGCCGTGATCTGATGGCTGTGGATGTACTTATTCTGTGCGTTATTCCTGGGCGCACAGTGAAAGCCTCACAAGCCTAAGCCACATGTATTTAGTAGATCTTCATGGATAGCTCGTTATTATCACACCCAGCTGCTCGTAAAATTTATATCAACTTTCTAAATAAGTGGAACTTTAAATGATGTGTGTTTTTTTTAAAGCAAAGTTTATTTATTTTTTAATAATGCATAGCTTAGAAGTGAAGTATTATTGACATCAGAGCCATTTGTCATTCTCAGATTGAGGTTTTTCTGTTGATTCACTACCAATTGCTTAATTACTTTTCTCTGTCAGTGTGTTTATCTGCTTAAATTCACACCTACTTAAGAAGAAAGAAAAGAAAAATACAATTAAAAAGTAAATTTACTTTCTCTGGGTTTGCTGTTGTCAGAAAGACCCCCTGTCTCTGATCTTCAAACAGCATCAGCAGTGTGAACAGTTATGTTTCATAGCTAATCCAGCAAGTAATTGTACTGAGACTAACAAAAGGTATTTGTCACAGTCCAGACAAGTATTTGACACCAGCGTGTAACACACACATGGAGGAGTCTGTGATTGTCAGACACTGCAGCCACAGTACGGTCCTGCCCAGCCGGCTGCCCTCTTGCTCTCATGTGAGAAATTATTCAGAGCAGACAAGAGCAGCCTGAATCAAAACTGTGGCACTTTTTTACAGGAACAAGAAAGACAAGACACGGTGTTAGATACTCATTTTCTGATTCGCTCAGCCTTCTCCTGCAGGTTTTCATCACTTAATTGTCCCACTATACACATGCCAACCCGGGGCTGCCAGAAGTATTTGCATGCAAAGACACATCATGGTTTCTGTGTGAGTGTTGATTGTGGTTGGTGATGTTTCGCACACAAAAAGACATCTCTCGGGCGGTCGACAAGGCAAAAAGAGAAAGGGGGTGGGTGACTATTTTGCATCCTGGGTGGTCTGCCCCCACTTGTGGGAAAACTCAATATTTACATTTTGCAATTAGAACTACTTTTTTCTCACTTTATTTTCCACAACATCGATTACACACTTCCTTGTAGTGTGGAATGCCGCTGTATGAGTGTCTGCTCTTAATGGCATGCACCTGTTTGTTGGTCATGAAGCGAAACTCCATGGACGACCACTTGATAGGTTTCTCCTCCAGTTCCTGTTTATCAGTGCAAGGCGAGCAGCTCTACAGTGACATGTTTAGCTGTGTTTGGCCATAAAGTTATTTGTGAGCATATTTTCAACTTAATCAATAATAAGTATTTTGTTTGGCGTCAGTGGCACTGACAGGCTCTTACGGTGGGAACGGTTTTGACAGAGAGGAGCAATGACAAAAAAAAAAAAAAAAAGAAGCAGTTTGTCAGCTCAATATTTATTCAAGGCAGATGTTGCAGACAAGAGTCTTTGTCTTTCATCAATGTCAGTCTAATCATGGTGCTGTGTTTCAGGTATCAGTCATTACTCTGTGAAAAAAAAAAGTGTAAGAGCAGTGGAATGAGGGAGGGAGGATTTGAGGATGTGGTAGAGAGAATGACAAAGAAGGGAAAAATGAGACTGGAGAAAGGGGAGAGATTAAGAGAGCACAGACAGACAGTGAGGGAGACGTTTCTTAGTGAGTGAGCAGCAACAAGCATGGAAAAGAGAAGGCAAGGAAAGAAGGAGCCATAGACGTCATGGCAAATCACTTTTCCTTGAACAGACTCAGGAGCTCTCTGCTAATGCAGCGGCACCAAGGCAACGGTTGGTGTGGGGCTGACATGCTGCTGTGGCTGGCTGTGTTGGTGTAACCTCTGCTCCGGAGGCCTGGGGGTCTAAAGACGCAGAGTTGCACGAGCAGGCAGGAAAGCCAGATCCAAGCCGGGACACACTGTGGGAACCGAGGAGCTTTGGCAATCTGAGGCCCAAGTGACGGGGAGGCTTACCTAGAGATGCTACCCCAGACGCTACTATGAACGAGATGGAAGAGAAGAGTCCCCCTCCCACCCCCAACGCTCATTCACTCCTTTCCTTTTTCACCCAACTCTTGCTTTGTTTGCTTTGTTCTCGCTTCCTTTCCTATGCACTTAATGAAGTAGCTGTGCTTTTTCTATGTCAGCCATAAGCAAAGACTGCATTACTGTGTCAGAAGCCTCGCTGTCAGCCAATGCGCTATTTATATTTTTGGCGACAAAAAGATGTGGAGCTCTCTCCGTCCTCTTCGGGTGCATTCTCCACTACTGTCCAGCCTACTTCGGGTTAATTGATAGAAGGCCGTACTCAGCAGGTCTATGTGTGCTTGTGCTTAGGTGTGTTTTTGTGCCTACATGTAATTGGGCCAAAGTGCATGAGATGTGTTTGCGGTAGTTTGGACAGTTCTGTGAAACTGTATGTGGCACCACATAAAAGAGGCATTTAAGCAGGACTTTTATTTCTGCTTCTACCTCTGGCAGTGAACTCCTCCAGGCAGTCTGTTTTAAGTAGAAAAGAAAAGGGAGGGGGGAAAAATGACCATGGCTGTGGCACTATCTCGTCTGAACATGGCCAGTCATCTCACTTTAACATTTTGACACCACTTTGGCGTTGCTCTTTCATCACCTTCACTCTCCTCATTTCTCAGACTGTGTGGTTTCTGCTTTGCCCCCGAGTCCTGACAGGCATCTGCAGTGGTATTTGTTGAGTTGTTACACTTATCCCCTCAGAGACTGGATATGTCTTAAAACAAGCAGATGCAACAGCCCCTGTTTTTTATTTCTGTTGAGGTAGTGGAGCACAGTTTTTGTCAAAGTCATTTTTAACAGCTGCCAAATAGAAGATGTACACAGGTCAACATGTAGACAGTACTACTTCTGTTGCCATCTAGATTCCCGGTGACTCAGAGACACTCCTAGTTTGGTTCAGAGTAATGTTCCCTTTTTCCAGTCTGCAAAGTTAAACCAAGAAATGTATTTAATACCAAATAGGTCTGCACAATATGAGGAAAATCTGCACTCTGTAATAATGTGATGACAGTATGAATTGGCTACAAGCCCTTTGTCTTTCTGCAAGTACACTACTAAAATAGACTCGAATACCATTGAATTGGTTAATTTCTGGATAAATACAACAATGGATGAATTACACGTAAATTAAATAAGACCTTCTAACTATAAGGAATTCAGATTTAATTGCCCTTTCTGCTAAACCCAACCAACATCTTTTCAATAAAAAAAAAAAACTCTGAAAAACAACTGAAATAATACACTAAATCATCATCACATCCTTAGCCACGTAATGAGTTTTGGCTTCTGTCCATTCTCTGTGGTATTTGGATGTTTTATCAGGAGCCACACACGCAAACCTTTGAGAAATGGACTTCTGGTGTGTGTAAATAAAATGATTTTTCGTATTCGCTGCATTTCAGGTAGACTTTTGGGATGTGTTTGTCACTCATGATCACATTGCAAGGACGATGAAGATGTGATTTATCGGTCAGCACTTGGTTTTGGCAAAGTAATTTTTAACAGCTGCCAAATGGAAGATGTATAAAGGTCAACAAGGAGACAAAACTACTTGGGTGCTCATCGGTTTGCTCTGTGACTTGTCTCAGTTTAGATCAGTTACTGAGTCGTATTCCTTTTAATTACCCATACCAAATCGACTCTACTTGTAAATTCTGTGGAGTTTTTTTCATAATCAAAGGACACTTTAGTAATGCCGTGTGCCGTTTTTCGTCTGCAGCAGGCGCTCAGCGTCAGACTGTTGTATTCTCATTATGATCTGAGGCAGGTTGAGCCTCGGGGTTGCCCTTGGTCACTCGCTGACGCGTGGGTGGAGCGAATCAATCCAGCTTCACCGTACTTTACCACTTAACACACACACCCAGAAAGAATCTGCCTGACAAGTGGTGCTCCACTACCACTGTACATGTTGTTACAGAGCAGGAGAGCGAGCAGAGAGATTATTATCTTGGCATTACTTGAGCGCTGAGAACACTTGAAAACAATTCGGTCCAAGAGCAATGCAGTATGAATCATGAAAATGACTTTGATCTGCGGGTGTGTGGTGAGGACAAGTGACTGTGTAGACTACGATGAGTGATTTTTAGACTGGATATTAATGATTGCACTTAGGAGGCAGAAGTACTTTCACTTCTGAAAATGAGGCTCCATTATGAGTACAGATGGCTTTAAAGCAGGGAATGGGCAGAGTTTATTGTGCCTACATTTTCTTATTCTTTGACTTTAATGCGACTGAGTTGCTGCTTGATATAAACATTCACTTGTAAGACATGCCGGCTGCAGAGACATAAAGAGGGAGTACCATGTTTACAGGCACATGTAAAGTCCAAGCTGTGACCCAAGGCAGTTGAGTGAGCCTTTATTCTGGACTTTTGCTCACTTTCATCCTGCCCACTGGAATGTAAAAGCAAGACGTTTTTGTCTCTGCAGCAGAGTGTCAAAAATCCTGGCCTGAAGAAATATGTTCAAGGTCTTTAAGAATTCCGGGTGCATTTTCTCCGTGATTAATGCGGTTATACATTTCATCCTTAACTTAAAAAATATTTTTATAATGAGCTGCACATTTGTGAAATTACTTTCTACAAAGCAGGAAATATTAGTTCTTCCAGTCTTCAATGACTTGGATAAAGCGTTTTTTATTTTGCTAGTTGGGTGGTGTATCAGGACAAATAAGAAAATTTGTTGGTAGTGGGTTAAAGTTTGGAAACAGTCTGTGTTTATGTTCAGCATTCCTGTGTTTTCCTCCACTTTACTCATGCATCAAACGCCTCATGCATATATTGTAAGCACTTCAAGTTCAGCGACTATTACACTGCAACAAAACACAACCATAACCTGTCGACACTGCAGATTTCCGCTTGTTCCCCAGGGACACCCATCAGCTGCTGAGATCTGTCTGTCATGGTACCTTTTCCCTTCCTTGAGCAGAAAATCACTTCATCAGCAGCCGCCGAGGCCCTTGTGACCACTATTTGTCACCTCATTTGAAATGGTTGCAGGGCTATGAAGCCTGTAGATTTCAGGTGCAGCAGAGGATGGGGAAAATAATAACTTAAATCATCTAAAGTTGTCTGAAAACAGGATTGTAGACGGCACCAGCATCCAGTGGTGAAGTTTAAACCCTCACACTCAGAGTACAGAAACTATCTGCCCTGTAGGTTCAGGCCTTGTTTATTTATTGAGCGTTAATGTGAACAATATGTTCCAAATGAGGCTTGTGATGCTTTTTTCAACTGTGGCATTGTGGTTAAAATTAGAAAACCCTGTGTGTCTCCCTGCTGCTCCCATCTCATCCTCTCTCCTTCTCACCCCGTCAGTGGCCTTTGTTCTCTGTGCAGATGCGGCGCTGTGCTGACAACATCCCTGTTGGTTTCGGGGGAGGATCGAGTCAGTGTTGATGACACTCTGACCCCCTCCCCAAAGCCTGAACTTACCTCTAGAGCCCCCTTCACTAGTACTGATGTCTCGCTGAGGAACCTCTGTGCCTCCCTCAGCCAGCTGCAGCAGCTCTTAGATCATTAATCCTCTAACCCCCCACCACAGAGCCCATATTTGTTTTTCTGTTCCATTACTCACTGATTGGGAATAGTGTGATTCAGAAGAAGATATCACTGGGATTGTCATCTCAGTCTCTGTACTTTCCACATCATCCTTCCTCTCCGCTCTGTCCTATGACCCCACGGCTGAATAATGAGGCCGCATCTCTCTTTGAGAATTTGGGGGGGTCAGGGAGGGACATCATTAGGCTGGTCTGCGGTGGTCAGCGTTGTTGGAGGGGGGTTGGGGGTCAGAGAGAGCCTTGTTTACAGACTGTGTGTTTACATTCCTGATGGCGAGCGCCAGCTTTAGAGACTGCTGGAAGTGAAAGGAAATGCTCTTATTCTGCTTAGTAATGGAAAAATCCAACCCAATACATCAAGGAATCCAGATGAAAAAAAAACAAAGTTATTTATTTGGTGGGTTCTGGCCAATGCATTCTGGTTAGAAGAGGGATGACTTCACAGATGAATTTGAGACAGAAGCATGGGAAAACCCATATAGCCCTCTGGAGTACTTAATCACCCCTGATGAACTCGACATATATATTTATCACAGCGTCTAATTGCTCATATGTTGATTAACGTTTGAAATCATCCTTCTATTCTACAAATTTAATCCAAAACTTGGTATCAGGCCTCCAACATACAGCAGTAGTTAACACGTACTGCAAGTGTTAATCATAAAGTTACATCAAGTTCTTTTAGGAATTATTGGCCAAATGTGTGAAAATGTCGATTACTTGAAAATTAATGACTGAAAAGAATGGAGTGAAAAGAATGAAAAAAGCAATTTATTCCTACAAAGTAATTCTCCGATTGTTTTTGTTTTATGCTGAAATTGTACTAATGAGGGCATGTAGTTGGGGGAAATTGAGTTTAAAATGAAATAAGATCATATCTGCAATATTGTATGCATAATAAAGGGAAAAACACAAAACAATGACACGCATTGCATCAAACAGTATGTGTTTGTCTCAGACTGAAGAGGCAAAAAAAAGACAATTTAGCTTGAACATTTATTTTTGTCCCAACAACCATGATTTATTTCATTTCTTTTCATATTACAGTCACAGAAAAACCCATTATATCATCAAAAGTAATCAAAAACAATGGTTATGCAATCAAGTACTAACTCCTGTATGTGTCATGTGAGAAACGGACAGAAAAGAAAACATGGAATGTCTAAAAGCACTGTTTCTGTCAGTACAATGACATAGATATTGATCAATATCATCAGGAAAACATGGAAAATGGCTAGTTATCAGCTCTGAAATTAAACTCCTATGAGATATTTTTGTTGTTATTATTATATTTGTTCAAACAAATATGAACAAGAAAAAATGAACAACAAACTGAAGAAAAACAAGGGTGGTCTAATAATTTTTTCCATGACTGTATCATAAGTCTACACAAGATTACACAAAGATGATCATTTCTTGTAAGGTATACTTTGAGTCCACATTGATATATATATATTTTTGTTTTTTATGGCAAATATCTATAAACTCTGTGAAGTCACAGTATATTCAATTATATAATCATAAGTATAACAATAAAATTACGATAATTCATTAACTCCCATTACAGCTCACTTTGTAAAATTTCCAACAAATACTTATATATAAGGTTAAAACTTGAAAGATGCTCTGACTTCAGTTACTTGAAATAATGCAGAACCGGTGACGGAAAGGCAATTAAACATATCATGTGTCTAAATATGTGAAATGTTTTCAAAAAAAGTGATCCTGCTGTCTCTCAGCATTTACAAATCGGGCCTGTTCCAACTGAATGAACTTCACATTTCCACGCTTTAGTAGCTAATGGCTGCTTCACAACTTACACAGAGAACCATTCACTTTATACCTTCGTTTGACAGGAAACAACTAAAAATATCACACTTGTGCTGTAATTGCTATGCTGCCATCTTTATAGTTGGTAGCGTATCTGGCATAAGTAACCACCAATGAATGTAATTGCTGTGTGCAGAAGGGAGAGTGTCATGTCAGTTAGCTCTGGTTGTATAAATATAAGGTATACAGCTGGACTAAGTGCCACCCTTCCCGCGTATAAAATATGCTGCATGAGGCCAAGAAGTTATTAACAGAGCAGGACACATGCCAGGAAGGGTGAAAAAAAAATCCCCTGAAAGGTACAAATGATTTTCTTGTCACTTCAACTTCTAATGGGAAATGGTTACAAGTTATGCTCAATTATACAGTGTGGTATGTATTAAACCTCTGACACTTGGAGTGTGTCATGTCACCCTTTGCGCTCTCTTAGTATTACTCTATGATTCACTTAATTACTGTAATAAGTGTTTTCCTTCTGGAGGTGGTCCGGAGGTCTGTGAGTCATAGTCTATTAAGGCCACACATGCTAAAGGAAAAGCACAGCACCAGATGCTCAGACTATGATCAAAATCACTGAGAATTGGCATTATTTATTCACAAAGTCGGAGCCCAAGTTACCTTGAGAGATGTTTTATAAATGATGCCAGGTTTACCCACTTGCTCCCACAGTTTCTCGTCTCATCGCCGCCAATGTTTTGTGTCGACACACAGTGGAGTAGAAAAGTTTCTTGAATGCGTTAGCACATCGAAGAAATGGATTTAAAAGTCTCGTACATTTTTGCTCGAGTTCATTGAACGGCTAAAATGAAGAGGCGTTCTATTATAAATCAGTGTTTGTGTAATGCTGATGCAAAGTGGTATGTGTGCATTTTTTCCCCCCAATACATTCAGCATTCTATGAAATAAAGTAAAACATTACCAGGACAGAGATTCAGCTTTTTTATTGCTTTTTTGTTTCTACTGCAAGACAATAATAAATAGTGGCCTATTTTAAGTCCTGAAATTGTGCACCAGGGTTTGTGTAAAATCAAGATGGAAATTGAAAATGCATTTATGGCGCCATCAGAAAATCATTTTGCACACAGTGAAAATAATGGCAAGAATTAGAAATGATGGAAATAAAACCTTGTCTAGTGAAGACGGTGTCGACTGTGTGTAATGGTATGGGACATACAGTACTTCATGTTGCTTGGTTAACATGACGTTGGCTCCTGAAACTCAGCCTGCATGTTCTTGTTCATTTTCTCGTTGGCCCCAGATAAATCTGAGGCTTCATGGTTGGTGGACATAAGCAGGGAGGGACCTGGGTTTTGAAGTTGTGATCACAGTTTCTGAAAGCACAGGATCAGTCAGTGGTCATGATTCCTAAACATTAAGAGTGTGTGAAGGATGAGTGTAAATATCCCGAATGGAAGCAGTTGATATTTTTATTCTCAACTTTTTAGAGACTTGCTGGACAGCCAACAGTGTGCTCCTTCATTAGCTGAGGGGGATCTGGGATGGACGGAGCAGGGGGGGGGGGTGGATGCTAAATTTTGAGTTAATGTTGACGTCTGCATTTCATCAAAACCATTTTTTGGAGGTTAGCTAGACTACCCTGCACAACTTAAAACTACACAACATTTTCAGTGTGCTGTGATGATTTTGCAACAAACAACCATGGTTCCTGTCCTTTCCTCAACCTGGCTCTTACTTCCTCTTGCTTCTCTGAATTAAAAGCCAAAACAACACAATAGTGTGCTATATATAGCCCTGTACATCTACACATCCAGTACTGTAATGCAATGTGTGTCACATGCATTTATTTCATGCACAGGTGGCATACATTAGTATAAATGTGCTGCTTTTTATTAATTTTATGATGCTGTAACAGACTGAATGAGCTCCGTTTCCAAACCTGTCCCCTAGCTGCGCAGAAATGTAACTTAATTTTTCTGTGTGCATTATATCGTTTTACAGGTCCTCTACAACAAATGCCCACTGTGAAGTTTTTGATAAATGATCTGTGTTATACATACAGTACGACCATTCAGACTTTCAGCTCTGCACCTAAAGTAATTATCCTAAACCTTAGCCCCATCCTGCTTAACCGCAACCCTAAGTATAGTGTAAGCGTGTGCTAAGATGGATAATTACACTTGTTCCTTTGTAATTAAACATGGTATGACAAACACTGATCCCAGGAACACCTTTTTATGGAACTGAACTCGGCACCCTTCCTCGTATGCAGCAGTGGAGTCATAAAATGAAGGATTTCATCTGAAAATGGCTCTGTCAAGAAAGAATGTTTTGTCTCTACAGCTTAACCACAAATGTTGAAATGTTGCACCAAATCATTTAGTCGGAAAATCACAGCTGAATACTTTATTGCTCTCACTGACTGATTGCATCAGATGGTCCATAATTTTGACTATTATTTTGGAGCTGGTTGCAGCCAGTGTGAGTTAAGCTACACTTATGGGTGTCCCAGCTTCACTCGGGTCTATTTCTGTATCTGAAGGAAAGGTGATGGGTTTTTTTGGAAGGGGGGGCAGGTTTGGGGCAAAGCAAACAGCAAGGGTCTCAACACTCAAAGTAAACATTACCCAGTGTTTGAACTACACACCTTCGGCCCTACAATTCTCCCACACACTCGTGCTCTCCCTTCTGAGTCTTATTCCTAGCAAACACCCCCTCAAGCCAGCCCTGCTAAATACACTGCTTATCCCAGGGCCTTCCCATAAATCAGGGAGGAAAAGCACCTCTGACAAGGTCTCACCTCCATGGCCAGCAGCCCTTAGCCGGCAGCTCTGACTTACATGTGGGGAGTACTTTGGAATAAAAGCAAAGTCCAAATGAACTAATGGCTCTTCAGAGTAACTTTCCAAAGAGCCACCTGTGAGGACATTAGGATGTTTTATCCAGCAAAGTGAATAAAATTATAATAAATTCTATTTATACACTCCCCCAGCCATGAAACCCTCTTACCTCCGCCCTGAGCCAAGAGCGCACAACGGTGCTTTTAAGGATTTAAAGGTTTTACACAAGACAAAGTTGTCTGTATTATTGAGTGTACAATAGAGCATGAAGTTAATGTGTTTCAGCGGAGAAAAAGCATGCGGCATAATAGTTTGACTTGGTTTGATCCAGGAATCATTGAGTTCAATATTCTGAGAATGTCAGCGAGTTTAAACCAAGACGAAAGCTATTTGTGGCTCTAATTTGCTCAAATGCGTAGAAGAGAGAAGCAATATCTGAAATGACACATTCCCTGGAGGAAACTGTTTAAACATCTGAGCATTGCCCAACATCTCTTTCTTCTTTGGTTTTGTTGTTTTGACTTTGTTTATTCATCCTTGTCTCAAAGCGCCGGCTTTATCCTTTGCTGCCTTAACTTGTTCCCAACAACTGTGATTCCTCAACACAAAAGAATGAAAGAAGCTCTCAATGAAAAACACAATCTTTTCATCTTGGGCATGAGTCAATTACCAGGGTAGCATTACTGAACACACTGCTTTTTTTTTTTTTTTTCTCAAGCATTCAGGGGAACATCCTCTGGACTCAACCAAAGGATGTATTGATTCAGACATGTTTATGTTCCATGGCGAAAGCATTTTGGATTTCCAACAACACCAGCACATTTAGCTTTTGGTGTCCATGTGTCTGTAAATCATTCTCAGTAACTTTTTATGAATGTTTTTTTTCAGTGATTTGTCAGATGTGGACATTGTATCTGTCGATGCAGACTTTCTTCATCATGCAGTTATTTTTTATTTGTGCAGAAAATGTTGTTTTTTAGTATTATGGGATTATTTAACATTAGCGTTTGATCACTTCAAGCTTGCATGTCTCAGTGTGTCCCATCCTGTCATGAGTTTGAGTTATTCAGAGCTCGAGTTACTAGTCAGTATTGTATAGTGATATCTGGTAAATATACCAAGAGTGTTTAAAGCTGCTGTACAAATACAATTAAATGCCTGAGGTGATAACAGACTTGACTAGTGCAAGAACAGAGTGGTTACAGATACGTATCCAGCTGATAGTTGCCTGCTCTTCTAGGATCATTTTTTTGTTCATTTAGAAGTGTTGCATAATAACCTTTCTGCTGATGTGATACACTGTCAACATTTCTGTCATAAATACCGTTCTGAACCGAGGTGTGTTTAAAATGTGAGATGTGCTTGAATTTGTGTGAAGTGTGGGTTCTAAACTACAAGTGTGAGAGTCTGCAACCTTGCAGCCTTGGAAAGATAAAGTGAACTGATGTTCCAGATGGGAACATTAATAACAAGATGAAAAAAAGGGATTCTCTGAGTTTCTGTCATAATGAATATTAATTACCACTGAGACTTGGCACCAAGAAACCTGACGATAAGACAGATATTTTGTTGTGATTAATACCTCCTCTATTGAAAAACACTTCCTCTTATCATGGCAGACAGTCAGTAAAGAGAAAGGGCCCAGGCTGCTCCTCGAGAGAATTCACATTGTTCTCACATAATATAAATCAATACTGGGCTCGGGGAGCTCCTGCATTACTAAGTGGCTTTGTGGAAACTCAGCAAGAGAGGTGCCACCACTGTCCCAGACGTTGTTTTTCTTAGTGGATCATGTGATGCACAGAAAATAAAACATTGCTGTTGGCTGGAAAGAAAAAAAAAAGGGACAAATCTTTTCAGCCTAACAGACGGGCAAACTTTAATTTCAGTGCGGATCTTTAAAGGTTTTCTATTTTTAAGCACAGATGCTTCTCACACATTAATGTAAAGTCAAATGGATGTCAGTGCAGAACGAGTCCGAACACTGAACTCATTCACACTGAAAGTCTGACCATGTAGCTCCGTCTTTCATAGACTAATAAACTAATAAACTATTTTTGTGTTGTTTCCACCACTTTCTGTGTCTTGTGCTCCGTCAATGGCCTCATTTCCACAGCAGGCTCCGTGTCCTCCAGGAATAGGCAGATATGCGGGGCTTAGGGGTTTAGGTTGCAGGTCATTTTCCAGTGGGATCAGCCAGCTCCTGCAGAGGGCTTGTGATAAGAGTGGAGATTGGAAGCTATGTAAACCTTGTTAAGTTGCCCTTCCCCTGTGTGCAGGGGGGTAATCCTAAACACCTGGGCTAGTTAACTGGGATTTGTTGGGATTAGGGGCTCCATGAAGGCAAACCTGATCATGCTTCTGGTTAAATCCATTTCCATTCTTATCTTTTCAAATTCTCTCCTTTTGTACTTCAAACTCAATCCAGCAGTTACACAACAGTTATCTTTATTTATACTCGACTATTTTGTCTCTGCTTTGAAGAGTTATTCAAGGATGAGGACAGTTAAAGTTAACTAATGTTGGTTTAGACATTGTTGATGCAAATGGCATTTAAAGGATTTATTCATGAATGTTTAACTGAAGTTCCCAGATTTCCTTTTTTTTCGCCCCCAGAAAAAATGTTATTGTCAAAATATTGGGACTCTTGTTATGCACTTGATTAAGTCACGGCACTAAAACAAATTAAGTAGCTGTTTTTTTATTTGTTAACAAGGAGGCGTTTGTATTATTATTCCACAATGATAATGATATAAACCAGAGTAGTGTAATTTGTGTCAATTTTCACAGTTATTCTGGTTTGTCTTTGTATTTGGACTTTTAATTACTTTCCAGATGTAATATAGCACAGAAAATCCTTTTATCATTTGTAGGTTTAATTACTTTAAATTTTGCTTCATCATCACCACCATCTTTCTTCCTTTCTAGATGTGGACGAGTGTGCGGAGGCGATTGACAACTGCAGCATCGACGCCATCTGCCAGAACACCCTGAAGTCATACAAATGTATCTGCAAGTCGGGCTATAAAGGGGACGGTAAACATTGTGAAGGTAAAAGTTTTCCCAGCATTAATGAGCTCATTTTCACCTGTGGTTTGGAGGCACAAAGTTCTGCTCCTCTCTGCGGGAGCACAGCGAGGATTTTTACAGTACACTGAAGTAAAAGCCGCATCTCTCCTGTTGATTTGCCTTATCTCTGTAAACGTAAGCCCCTGGGCCAGTGACAAGCATGATAAGAGCTTCTGTCTCACTCAACATAACTCATTAGCTTTAAGACTCTCCTGAAAAGAACAGCAGACAGGGGAAGAGGAAAACCAGGTGCAGAGTGTTCCTTTGTGACAAGATGAAATGAAGCAGTAAATTTCCTACACATGTTAGAGGGGAGAATTAAGATAGCGGCTGAAACGGCAGTCAGAGGCCCTGCCAAGCCGTCAGGGATATTTCCACAGCCAGAGGAGGCCTAGTAGACTGTCAGACACAAGTCTGTTTTTCTAGCCTTTTTTCAGATGTGCCCAAAGCCTCCGGATCGTTATATCCCACAATTTTATTAGTATTATTACAAAACTATATTTCTCAATTTCATTTTTTTTTTCCTTACTACTATTATTCTTTCATTTACTTGACTGTGTGTTTTTCATGGCCTTCTGCCTGTGGTCATAAAAGTTTGCTTTATTGAATCTAGTGTAAAATATGTGTGTGGATTTCCATTTAACTGAAGGTTAGCTAATGGCTCCTCAAGGCTGATTTATTTACCCTACAAAGCAAAATTTGAATGTAGAAAAAATAAACAAAATAAAATCCAAAACAAAAGTGCTTCAGTAACAGTGACTGGTCGTAGGAGTTGAGTATCCAGCCATCTGATTGCACTGAATGGAGCTTTGCACAAAGGCGTCTTAGTGCAAGGCTGCATAAGGTGCTCAGTCAAGTATTTCTTTAAAAACAGGGTAATGTTTGTACTTTATCAGCTCTATCCAATATTTTTCCATTTCGTCACAACTTTACGGTTTAGTGTCATATATTTTATGGAGCTACAGAGCAGATTTTCCAAACCTTGACATATGATCTATGAATTTTTGTCATAACTTGTTAAAAAAAAAAAGAAAGAAAAAAGCGACTTATAGAGTTATATTCTCTATTTTGTTTTTAATTCTTAAAAATGTTCTCACTGAATACAAAGAGTGACTACCAAAAATACTTAAATACATCTTATTTCCTATCAGCTATATTTTAGCTTTAAAATGAAATTCATTTACAATTTTTTATGCAATACATAAGGACAACAATAATAATAAAAAAAAAAACAACCCTCTTAAAACTGACTTTGTAGATTTTGACAGGCACAGTATAAAAACAACCCAGATGCTTTTGAGAAGCAGCGCTGTGTGTTTACATGTTGTGGGTGTTGCAGGTTTAGAAAACAGTAGGAATCTGATGGGTGATTGTTTGCTGTGATCAAGAAATGACAGAGATGTGTGGGTCGTGGAGACGCAGGGAGCAGGAGAGTCTTTCTTTGAAGCAGCATCAGTTCGGGCTTAATTTGACTTGACAGCAGAGGGATGGGACTGAAACAAAGAGGAGCTGTACAACCGGGATCATCGGCCTTAAATGGGCCAGTAAGTGCTGAGTGGGAGTACGCTCCGTTCTCAATCCACCTTGTGTGGGTCTCATCAGTGCAAGTCCCTCAACCATCATTGTAATCATAACAGACAACTCCACTCAGCCTGTCATACCAATCTGCAAACTCTCTTTGTGTTCCTGCCTCTTCTCCATCACTCCTGAGTCACCTTTCTTCAAGTTGAATCCACCAGCATTGAGGGACTTTTAAGGTTACAGTGATTTATCAGTTTGAGGATCAATACTGGGCCTTATGAAGCAGTGTCACCCAGTCACGCCAATAACGTCGGTACCAACTGAAACAAGCGTCGTTTCTGACAGCAGCTGCGTGTGAACTCTTTTCCCTTTTGTCTGTGTAGGTGCAAAGTGAGCTGAACATGCTTATAATAAAAGTTAAGAAAGTGTACTGAAAAGGAACTGTGCACTGTAGAGACAGATGACTAATTCAATGAGGATGATAAACAGACTTCCATCAAGGCTAACAGTCTATTCTTCTTCTACTTCCACAATTAATTAAACCACAGATAAACAACAGATTATAATGTGTGTTTTACTCCTTTGTATCAACTCGTGCCATAAGTTAGTTAGAGCTGATTAGTGACGAAGATCTGTTTTTTTTTTTTTTTTCTAACAATGTCTTCATTTCCAAATATAATAATACATACATATGACCATGACAGAAGTAGACAAGACAACAAGTAAAAAAAAAAAAAAAAAAGGAGGGGGGTAAAATAAAATAATACAAAAATTACAGTTGGAATCAGTATACATTAAAGCTCACACTCATTAATATGCACTACACATTAGATAAACATTCAACACCAAATGGTAAACATTTTTTCCAGATGAACTTAAGGGTCATCCCCAGATGTTTCCACCAAATAAGACAACTCTTCATTTGCAAGAAAATTTCTAAAGGCGCCCCAGATGTTATCAATAATTGGTTGCTTCTCTCTGACTGCATATGTGATCTTTTCTAAGGGCAGAGCTGCTGTTAATTATGAAACCCATTTACCTATCCTTGGTCTATCCACCTTCTTCCAAGCAATTGCAATAACTTTTTTGGCTGGTCTATATCTTAAAAATAAATTATGTTTCTTTCACATGTTACAGTTAGCTCGGTAGGTGCCAATTAAAAAAAAAAAGTTTTGGTTCGAAATTATTTTTATCTCTATGTCTTCAGTACATGGTTTCACTTCTTGCCAGAATTTCTTTATTTGAGAATGCTGCCACAAACGATGGAAAAACCTTGTACTTGTACTTGTCACATTTTATGCAAACATCAGGTATGGCACTATTGAGTTTATTCAGTTTAGTGAATTTTAAGTTATTAAAATGTAAATTTTATGGAGTCATAAGAATGTATCAACAAGTTGTACTGTAGAAATTTTACAAGACTCTTCACTGTTTGTGCTTTGGTACAAGCCCTGTCCCACTCATCCATGGAGGTGTTCTCCTGTAGGTCCTCTGTCCAGGGCTCGAGTTTATTTTCTGACGAACAAAGATTTTTTACATATTTTATTCATCATTTGGTGCCAGTTGACTGTTGACATGCTCAGGGTCCACTCCTCTTTTGCCCTGATGTCAGCTGGAATAGACTGCACCAACGTCCCTTCAAACGCAGCATGTTCTGATTCTAAGTCTAATATAAACCCAGTTTGAACTAAAGACTCACAAATAGATGAGCTGAAATTGTGTAATTTAGTTGCATAGAATTGTAGAAAATTTCAGCCTCAACCTTGTTTTTATAAGGATTCAGTCCTTGGTGCTGCCCCACCAGTTTTATGAAAATTGGTGCAGTGATGTTTGTGTGGTCTTCCTGATCACATGACCTCTTTACAGTAATGATAAACTTCCATAAACAACAAAGTTGTTACATAGGCTGAACAAAAATAAAAACCCACCATGTACAGTATTTGTGTAACTCAAGACATGTGGCCAAAATGAGCTCATGATGCCTTTCTAATTGTTAGACACGGTTAATTGTCTTGACTTAAAAACTAATTCTGTGTGAGCACTTGCTCAATGGTCGAGTCACTCCACCCACAACACAGGTGTAGCATGTCCAGACGTTGCTCAAACAGCATTAACAGTATTCAGGCCCTCCTTATGCTGGGGACAATAAAAGGACACCTCAAAATGTCACATTTCCTTGGATGTCACCGTGCCACAGATGTTGCAAATCATGCAGGAATGGTTCCAGATAATATCCTATAGCTCTGTGTGGCTCTTAAAAAGGAGTGGAATAACGTTCCCAGGCCACAATTGACAATATTGTCAACTCGATGAGAAGACAATGTGTTGCTCTACGGGGAGCCTTTGGTGGACACGAGATACGGAGCTGTGATTTCTCTCAGCCAGCCCCCACCGTGTCCACATGAATGTCCCTGAATGCCACACGCCATTATCATGTTCTAACAAAGAGTAATCTGTACCACACTAACCAACAGAATAAAATGTGTGTGATTTAATATATTGTGCAACACCTACTGCTATTAAAAAGTTAGTATCACATGGTGTGTTTTCATTTTTGTACAAGATTGCATAAATTTGATACAGAACTGAACAACTGTTAAAATATGTTTCCCATACACACTTATAGTCTTTAAAACTAAAGACAACTTGAGGTAAATTCAACCCCACCTGCATCGATACGAACAACCTCATGATAGAAAAATGTAATTCTTAGAAATCTCAAAAGTAATAGAACCAAAATAGCTGTAATTAAAGATGCCTGTAAGTATTTGCATGGTCACAGATGTGACAAAACTATTCAAGTATTAGACAAAACTACTGCAGAACTATGCCAGAAGTGGGAGATCACAGATATTACTTTTAGGATTTTAGGACTTTTCTTTTATTGCCAAATTCACATGAATTTGTTTTTATGGCACACAAAGATGTACCATATCAGTCAAAACAACAGTGTGTGAATAAAATCAGTAATCAGCATAAACCCATACAAAATAAAACAAAACAAAGCAAAACAATACCATTGATTCTGTCACTTAGAGCCAAGTTCCATTAGTAACAGATGAACACATTAATTACCGCAGCTGTTGTTTTGTTCAAGTTTACCAGATAAGCACTCTTTAGAAAGCGGTGATGAAACAAAATGCACCATTTAAATACTCCAAAATTTTACACAATAGCCTAATTAAACTCAAGGCTGCCTCTACTAATTTCATACTGAATCATGTTTGCTTCAGGTTATTGAAATATCCATTCTCACATCCTTGTGTGTCTTCTCTTTGCAGATGTGGATGAGTGTGCAACTGACTACAATGGTGGTTGCGTCCATGAATGCATCAACATCCCAGGAAATTACAGGTGCACATGCTATGATGGCTTCCGCTTGGCACATGATGGACACAATTGTCTCGGTGAGTGTATGCAGGTGTGCACTTAACGCAGCGTGAGCTTTTCTCTGCATTTTCAGCAGATAGCTTATCCTTTTCTTCATTGTGCAAAGGAAAAAAAGGGGAAGGTGGTTATATAAAAGGCCTTTGACAGGGGAACATATACATTTAACTGCATGTGTCAAGTTTCACACTCAGCCTGACATAACCCATGTGGTTGCATAAATTTTTCTCCTCTGCATGTCTAATGTCACATCATGTATGGTAATGTATGTTCCTAAGTTGAACAGGGTTCTTTTTAGACAGCTCCATGAGTTAGTAGCCATTTCCTCCTTTCACATAGCAGGTATCCTCCAAATGTGTATTCACAACAGGAAAAAAAAAAAAAGAGGTCTTTTTTAATAAGTCGGAAGAAAAGGGGTGAATTTATGAACAGCCTGACTCTGGGAGCTCTGAGTGAGCCGTCAGCCGGCCGTGCTTTCCCATGGTTTAATATTTCACCAGTGTGCCATTCATATTAGCCTCACAGAGAATGTATTACTCCAAACACAGAACAGAGGTATGAAATTAACAAACACCATTTTTTTCTGCTGCAGGGAGCTGCTATACATAGACATCATCGTTATATCTACGCTGTCTGTTCCTTCTCCCCCACATGTTCTTTGTTCCTTTTAGTTTTGTTTTGAAAACCCCAAGTTACGACCTCACTGCTGCTCAAAAACTGCTTCCCTCTCGTTGGCAACCTCAATGTGATGCATCTGACGTGATATTTAACCATTTACAGGCCACTTATAGAAATACTCTGAAATTCAAAATGTCAACCTTAGTGTGTTATTGATCTAGCAATTGTATCCCTTTTGTGAAATTCTTAAAAAAGAAAAATTATCATGTAGAAAATCAAGGTCAATGAAGTTACCATTTTTGGTTCTTTACCCGTAAGTGGCAAAAAAATAAATAAATAAAAAATAAATCCAATAAGTAAATCTAAAATTACAAGTAAAAGACATGTAAGGTGGAAGGATTATGTATTTTAGGACATTAGAACCTCACATTTAGAACATTAGATCATTATCAGTGCTGATCCAGACACCTGTCCACATCTATATGATCCCTTTGAACATTATTCCTTGCATTAGTACCATCACTTCATCTTTCCTTACATTAGTACCATTACTTCATCATTCCTTACATTAGTACCATTACTTCATGGTACCTGCCAAAGCAGGTCCACTCACTGTTCATGCACAGGTGGACCTCACAGACCCTGTAGACCAAATTTGGACCTGAGATTGTTGACTCACCGTAACTGTTGCTGCCACTGTCTTGTAATGCATTTAGAAATTACCAAAAATAGTCACTTGTCCGATAAAGGGTTAAACACAACGGAGCTGCAGTAAGCTCTTTGTAGAAGCCAGTAACCAGCAACTTGTAACAGCAAATCTCACATTTAGACGAAGTGATGACAGAAAACCTTGTCAGCACTTAACAATGATTCACTGTGTGACGGGTCTCACATGTGGGTCTACACGGCAACAAGCTCATATCAGTCCTACATTCATTTGATGAGCTGCATGTAATGCTGGGATTAAGGTACACTGGAATGGAAAACACATATTTTGATCGATAAAAAAGCCTGTTATGACTTGACCATGCCCTCATTCCTCTCTTTCTTCTTATTGTATTTCTGTCTCTTTCTCTTATCCCCTCTGCCCTTGCTCTCGTTTTACTCATGCACATGTATCTACAGTGTAAAACACGACTATTTTCCAAGTCATTTAGTGCAGCATTCAGTGATGTGTGGATCATTTGCTGTGCTGTGGGTCAGCTCCTGCCTTGCGTGCAGGTGTGTAATTGCAATATATGGTTGTGTGGCTGCTGCTGTTGCATCAAACACAATTGCATTCATCGATCCCTTTGATATAATTTGTCATTGTGAAACACACAATCAAACAAAGCAGAGGGCTTTCATGTCTTTTTCTTCTTCTGCCATGTTTTATTTTCCCAGCAAATGACCTGTGTGCAAGAAGGCAGAGACTGTTCAGACTTTGAGTAGTACTTTCTGCGGAATTATCGTACGTTTCTGCAAAGATATCGATCCGTTTTAATAATTTAACAAATAAACACTTTTCATCCTAGAATAGCAAATAGGCTCAAGACACATTTAATTGTATATGTAACCTTCAGATACAAATCCAGCTCTTGCCATGACACCTCAAAGCAGTATGAAAGACAATTTAACTCATTCTAATGCCACGGCTCCAGAGCGCAACCGAGTAATCCTCACCACAAACACAAGACGGCAGAGGAAGAAGTATAGCCGAGGTTTTATGCTAAGGCCCCAGCTTCCTTTTCCAGGTTTAAGCTGCTTTTTGGCCCCTGAGAAAAGATTAGTCCCCTTGGCCCTGGAGTGAAGAGTCTAAGCAGCTGGTTAATGTTGGACCTTCAGAGCCCTTATAGACCAGATGCGCCTGAGGCTTCGCAGGAGGAGACTTTCACCTGATCCTCAAAGTTCACACTGAGTTTAGAGGCTGAGATGGTTAAGGATCTCCTCTTTGGATTTGCACCATGTTGTTTTTTGACATAACTCCAGTGATTTTTTTTTTTTTGGTTTTATTTCATGTTCATTTCATTTCATGGGCAGCATCAAGTCCCAGTGGTGTCTGTAACCTCCCTGCCTTTAGCCGGTAGGCGCTGGGCTCTGCTACTGTCAGCTTAGGGACACGGGTTAGGCCGCAGCATACGCATCCCCGTTGATGTAGCCTTTGTTTGCTCGGTGCTGCACATGCCACATGACTCCTTGTAATTGGATGTGTTGGCAGCATAATGACACTGGGCGGTGGCAGGAGGCGGTGGAGCGTGAAGCAAAACGCTGCCTCGCCGGAGACCCACTGGTTTCTGAGGTGCCTCCGTCTGTCCTAAACCCTACAGAGATGTCAGGAAGTCAGCAAGGTGGAAGCAGTGCAATAGCTCGGCATGCTGCTCATGTCCGTGTGGAGTGAGATGTCACTCACTGTATAATTTACCTCACAGGGAGCTATTGTATGCATTCAGAACTCACACGGGAAAGAGGTAGTGAAACGTATAAGAACGTGAATACATCTTTTATAACTGGCCGTGACTATTATCTTTCAGAGGTGAGGGAGGGATGGTATTTAATCACCACACCTCTTTCATGGTGAGGCAGTAAAGGACTTTTAGAGTCTTAGGAAAAACAGAGGAATCAATGTCAATTTAATCCAAAACACACATCCTCTTTACAATGAAAACCAGATGCAGGAAAGCTATTAGTTCCCCACTGTAGCACCGCCGTCCCCACATTTATGACCTATGTGTTTTGGTTGAGGTCCTACAGAAACCCAAATATCCTCTTATCATTTCTAGTTTGTTAAACGCTCTCAAGTCCTTTAATATCATAAACATCTGCGCAAATATTTCCTCTCCTTCCAACCACAAGTTACAACATTTTTCTTCTATCTGGAGCTAAGAGACACAAATAAAGATATGGCTTATATGCCTGTAGAGATGAATTGCCACAATTGTATTTAGTCTAGTGTGAGTCACGAAGAGAAACCAAAGCACGCTTGAAATAGACATTACAGATGTTCAACAGAGTACCGATGCGCTGTGAAGAAGTGGCTTTTGTCATCGCATTGGTTACTTAAACGCATCATTCTCCTGTCTTGTCGGTCGTGACATGTTGCCTTAGATGTGATGTGCAGTCTCAGGCTCAACACCCACAGCTTAAAGGCTATGTTTCTTTGATTTCTATTGACCAGCACTGATTTGGTTTGTATTGATTCAACAGAGCGCAATTCCCTGTGCAATCTATAGGGAAATGAATGCCCTTTTACTTTAACCTTCCCCAAAGACATAACATGATCTGTATCACAAAAGCAATGTCATTACAGGATTGAAATGAAGTTTTGAAGAGCAGCTTTGAAGTGGCAACTAAGAAAAGGTCACGTCAGTTACTGCTGTTGAAGTGTTTACTGACTGTTAATATGTATAATTGTGCTGTTACTTTAGTTTTGTCTTTTTCCGGGCCATCACATTAACAAAGTTCCCCAGCATTTGATAAGCTTTCGTTAAGTTGTTTGCTTGGGTAAACCTGTGTTACCGCTTTGGCTGCAGGGTTCACTAATCAAACAGGAGAACTCAAGCTAATATATTATTGAACAGGTGTTGATGTGAAAAATGCTGTTATCAAAGAGTGTCCTGCTGATTTTCCGTCACAACCACCACTGTTCTCATAAATGCCTCCCTTTTTTATAAGTGCATTGCCAAGTCTCACTCAAGGTGGTGATGATAACCTCCTCACCTTTTACTTTTGCAGAAATATTTAATTCTGGCCTGGATGAGATGACTTAAGTACTTCATTTAACTCCTGAGTGTGTAGGGTTGGCTCAAGGCCACGGTGATCTGGTTAACCCCTTTCTCAGAGGGCTCACTATTCTAAGCTTAGCACTAACTCCCTTCACTTCGCTGCCGCAGACACAAATGTTCTGCTCTGCTCAGTGGGAGCAGTCACTTCACTTTTGTTGTGACATGCATGGATCGGGTTTGGACAAGAGAGTCTTTCCACAGTTCAGAGGAGGGAAGCTGAAGTGATGAGTTAAAAGACAGATTTAAGATTGTTGCATTAGCTGGCCCCTGAAGACTATATGAACACACTCTCTCTTTTTCTCTTCCTTTCAGAATTGTTCAGTCCCATCTACCATGAAATGAACAATTCCAGCTGAGCCCACTGGCAGGGCTTTGGGGGAAACTCAAGCCTGAGATTGAGCTCAGGGGTGTAAGCATGGAGCAGACTGGGAGACGTCAGACGTCAGCACAGGGCCTCTTGTCTCCTTGGCATAAGACTGTCCACCCAAACACTTATCCTGGGGTTTTGTTTTTAAAATACTTCCAGACTTGTTTTGGAGAAACTAAAATACCATTTAGCAAGATCTTAGCTCATAGTTTTTCATTTAGGAAAGAACACAGCAAGAGATTGGACGTGAATTGAAGTCTGTGCTTATTTACCAAAATGGTTACCTCGGAGACAGGCCCAAAGTCAAAAAAGTCTGAGTTCAATCAAAGCTATATTAGTTTTGTTTATGTAGCAGCATACAAAAATCAACCCTCACTGCTGATTTAAGAATGAAATGCTACAGTAAACAGAAATTTTATTCATGTTTGGATAGCAGATGTGAATCCGTTAGCTGTATTAGACACAGTGGCCAAACAATTGAACAGACAGGAAGCACTAACTAATAACTTGTTACTAACTAATAAATTGTTCAAAGTATTACTAGTAGTACTATGAATGTCTTATAGCATCGACTTCCAGTCTGCAATATTCACACGTTTCTGCGATTGGGAGCTTGGAAAATGAAAGATCACAGCTTCCTGCAACATATCAATTTAGACACAGTCAGCTGACATGTGACGCAGTGGAGCTGAGTGTTTCATCGTCTGCACACCATGTTGTGCTCTCTGCTTGGGTTCAAATGTAACACCGTGGTCTCTGTTCAAAAGAATTCCACTGTGTCACTGAACTCCCAAACAAGAGAGAAATGAGGAAATCCTGTAATTCTGTTCAGAATACCAAAGCAGAAGAGTCTTATTTTAATTGGAGCTCTGTGCCACTCCTTCCCCACTGTTGCTCATCAAGTAAAGTCGGTGCTTGTTCATCTCGCAGAGCACCATGGTCGGCCCCTGCTGTCCTCCAGCTGTTTTGCTGGCTGTTGCTGCACATGGCTCCGATTTGCTGCCTTATTTAAGAGTGTGTGCCTCTTCAACTCCTGTAAATGAAATGCCCAAAGAGGCCACTGTCCGTCCACTCACCTCTTTGTCACTGGTCTGTCTAGACCACAGAGACACTTCTGTCTGTTCCAGACAGAAGCTAAGCAGTGGGATGAATGCATGGACAGCTTTGATGACAGATGGCAGTAAGTTTTCGGTCCGTCTGCAAAAAAAACAAAAAAACCTTGGTAAGCAATAGATGCCTCAAAAGTTGCTGAACCTTTAAAAAAATGGGAGTGGAAGAGTTGAGCATTTCACTAAAATAAGGGTTCAGGAGTTTCTGTAACGCAACCACCATGTTTACATGGCTCTAAAGCTCTGCGCAAGGCCAAATGTTATATATACAGTCAAGGCTATCTGAGAAACCAGCGGACATGGCCTCTGCAAACACAACCAATCTCTTAATCTCTCTCCGTTTGAACCTTCCCTTTCCCTTCATCTCCTTGAGTGAAGAGCTGAGACATGTCTCATTTTTCAGAAGTGAGGCAGCGCTTTTAACCTGATTAAGACATTTTTTCCATCTTCACAAGAGAATTTCTTAAAAAATGTTTTAAGTCCAAATAACATGAGCACTTCTCCTTGCCATGCCAGAACCCCTTTCCGCTTGGAAATATTTGCTTTGGACGCCAGCCTTGCCCAGCACACAACACAGGCAATTATAGGAGCTATTTAAACAGGAGAGATCTACTGACAGGCGACGCCTCATTTGGAGGGATGAAGGAATCAGGAAATGAAACCTTCATTGATGCGCTGAGGGTATGGAAAGAGAATTCCCCCAAGCCCTCTGAGGCTGGTTGCATATCTCATGGGCATTTTCCACGTGCATTGGAGACCATTGTGTTTGTGTAGCCTTAACATGTTTGAATCTTTAGAGTTTGTGCCTGGTCCAGAGTGTCAGAGAGACGTAGGCAGATTTAATGTGCACGTTGTGGACTTCATCTGTGAGCTAACGCTTTATCTGCAAAGGTGCAGCTGCACGTTATTGGCAGCTTCTGACTGCTCAAAGGTTGTCTCCCTCTCTCTTGCCACTGTTTTTGTGATGGAGCAATTTTATTTTGTTTGGAGACAATTTTGGCTGCAGCAAAGCTGTCGCTATTCTTCCAGTGGCCCATATAAAAAAGAAAGAAGAAGAAAAAATATCACAATTTTCGTGACCAAAAACACACTCAAACACCAGTAATACACAAAACAAAAAGAAAACTTATTTGAAAAGTAACTAAAAACCACCTGAAATGGCATCCTCCAACCTCTCCATCACAAACCACTACAAAATCTCACCTTCCATAAAATACTGCTTTATCAAAATCTTAAAACCAATCTCACCCTGTCAGTACAACATTTTTAGGCAGTGAATTCCACAATTGCACGGCACAATACGTTGCTGTATTTCTCTAAAAGTTACAACGAGCTTTTGGCAGTGTGAATCCACTTTTTGACGCATGTCTAGTCAAATAAAAATGTTTGTTTTGGCTAAAAGGCAAATTTTGAAACAAAACATCTGGTTTTCCAGTATACGCAGCAGTTCTCATAAACACAGCCAATGAATAACTAATTCTATCTTTCACTAGAAGCCATCCTAAGCGCTTGTGCATTTTTCTGATGTTTGTTTTGAAGCCTGCCTTAAGTACAACACGAGTAGCTCTATTTTGAGTTATCTGAAGTCTCTTTAAATTTTTTGTTTTTTGTTATGAGCGATGACACCAGGAAGTCAATCCTCATGGTAGAATAAAAACATGACCAACTGGACACTTTTTAAAAACTTCTCTTTGTTTATACATGTCCTATGAATGTTAACTTTTCAACACTACTTTTTTCCTTCCAAAAATGGCACTGCTTGACCTGTTTGCTGAGTGATGCTTTTCCCATCAGACACAGGTGGCATGACACATTGTGTTCAGCGTAAAAAGACCATTTTTCTGAAGGGATGTGAGAGCAAGGCAGTAGACCTGGCAAAAGAAGAAGGTTTTGTATGCTACCTGTCACTGACCTACTTATCAACCTCAGAGTACCCTGTCTAGTCAGGTGCCACTTTGTGTGCACACTATGTATGTTTATACCTTGTGTGCATCCACGTCTGCATTTTTTGTGTGGAAAAAGAAGAGGACAGAGTGAAGTTTAATTTCTAACTCTGCCGGGCTGAGAATTCCCCAGAAAGGAAACTTAATCTAGAGGCCTTCTCAGACTGGACAAATAGACAGTAAATTAGTTTCGCATGACGGTTTATTAAAAAAAAGCCTTGTGTATACAGCAGATTATTGATGCATTGAGCAGAGGGATGGATAAGGTTCCAGTTTGGGCAGTAGTGAGGGACAGAGCCCAGATCTCCAGGGGAAGAAAGAATATGGAGTGTCACCTCCAGAGCCACAGTGCAGTCACGCACAGGGGAGAGACGGAGGCTGCGAAAAGTAAAGCAGCAAAAGTCACATTGTGCCGAAATACCTTTTTGAGTGTGAAAATAAATAAAATATCAGAAGATGTATAGTTGTTCCTTCATTGCTCATTTATTCCTTTTGTCAAATCGAGCAGCAACTTGAGGGGGAAGAAAAGTTGAACTATTTTGCCAATTAGAAAAAAGTCTGGAGGAATCATTAACAGTGGAAATGAAGTTGGCAACTGTGAGCGGTCAATTTCCCATTCGTGCCTCATAGCAGAGTGAGGCCTCAGGCGACACCTTTTGTTAATTCTTTGTTGTATGTATTTGAGGTGGATTCACATTGTTGCTTGTTAACTCTCCTCTTTCCAACACACACACACACACACACACTCTTTTCTCCCTCTTCCTGCATTCCTCCCGTCATGGGGTTGACAGACACTCGTCATCAGCAGGTACTCTGGCCCAGGTGGATCAGGTTTCCCACTTGCCAGGGGATTGTGCTGCATGCGCATTTTTATGGCTTAGTGCTGCACAGTTGGAGGTTTTCAGTGGAGCTCTGGTGTGCTGCCATGTCAGATAACCATTAAGACAGACATAGGCTCCTCAGACAGATTGAGACAAACTCCCGAGGCTTTTCTTTGTATGAAAACATAATTTTTTTTGTGCTTGACATTTGCGCTCAAACACGGCCTCTCTGCTCGCTTCATCTACGTAGATGAGTCAGTGGGTAATTTCCTAATACATTCTCTGTGTGTTGTAATTAATTGTGTTTTTAATTAAATTTACTCAGGGTTTACTTATGGAATGTTTTATATGATAGCAAAATAAATCACTTGAGCAATTTCTTACTTGGTTAGTAATTTAAAAATAATTTCAGCCAGGCCTTTGGCGCACAAAATGAACAGGATGTTTTTAATATAATATCGCTTGGTCTATAGCAACAGGATTTAATGCATAAATAAAAATATGTTGTTAAAATTAAAAAAAAAAAAAAAAAAAAGAAATAAATTGGTGCTTCCCTTTTTAACTGAATGTCATTTCTAAACTTGTAGATTGTATATCTGCTGTCTGATTTACATGTATTTGGTTATAAACATTTAATTCTGGACAGCCTGCAGACCGAAGGTAATGTACTTATTATTTGTACTGTCTTGAACTAATTTTCTAAACCTTATTTATGTGCATATGTCTCCTGGCAGATGTGGATGAGTGCTCAGAGGGCAACGGTGGATGCCAACAGATTTGTGTCAACATGATGGGCAGCTATGAGTGCCGCTGCAGAGAAGGATTCCTCTTGAGTGACAACCAGCATACCTGTATTCAAAGGCCTAAAGGTTAGTCATACAAATACAGACAATTTATGGAAAACAGATATACACTCGTTGTTGGTGCACATGATTTAATGCTGGGTTTTATGTGACCAAAACTAAAGGTCAAAGTAATATTTGGACGATGATGCAGTTGAGTCTTAATGTGCAAATGTTCAGATCCAAGCATTTTCATGATGACTTGTGCAGATCTAAGTTTTTTTGTTTTTTTTTGAAATGGGATTTGTCCTAACAGGCCTAAATGAAAGGCATTTTCAGTAAGTGTCTCTATTCTGAAGGGGAAAAAAGAAAAATGGGGATAAATCTCTTTGTGTTTTTCTTCCTCACTTTTAAATTGAACCAATCTGGTGCTTGGCAGCTTTTTAAGGTGTCTGTTGTATGAAAGTGGCCTGAAGGGGACTGTGAGCAGAGAAAACAATTAAAGGTGTAGCCCGGGGCAGACACACCTCTTGTTTATAGAGCATTCCTGTGGGATGGAGACGTGACAGGAGAAGGTACGGAGCCAACCTGCTCTGAGGCTTACTCATCAGTCACATGAGTAACTATGGACACGCATTTACTGCATTCAAGAAGTTAAGGATCTACTCAAAGCAAGCACGTTAACTTTGCATGTTAGATGATGAAAGTGCACAATTATGTAAAAAAAAAAAAAAAAGACAAGAAGTTCATCCCATTTGGCTTGTTTTTTTTACACTCATTTTTATTTCTTTTATTTTAATAGAATGGTTGTTGTATGTTTCAAATAAAGGTTAAGACTTGTTATTGAGCCCTTTTAGTATATTACTCCTTTATTTCTACTTATTTTTGTCTTCTATTTCTGCTTAATAACATCTCATGATTATGTTATTCTTTTTGATTTATAAAGTATTCTGACTTCAGTCCTTCCATTGCAAGTGCCAGAGACAAATTCGCTTTACTTAAGAGTGATTTTCCTGATGAATCTTATTATCCTCATGCTGAGGCCAACCTTCAGTGCTTCAGGCACATCTTAAAAGCAGACTAAATCTGCTGCTGGAGATGTAGGTCATTGGGATTCTGACAACAAAATAAAAATATCCTTGATTTTGTTTCCTGCACTGCTCTGTGTTGGTGTTGTTTGTCAGTGTTCGTAGTTGCACAGCACACACTGCCTCTGTTCTTTGCTAAACTTTCTCCAAAGCTCTGAAAAGTAACATCAGAGAAAATGAACAGCTGTTCTAACTATCACAAAACACATTTATTCAAGGAGTAATTATCCAGCTGTCTGCAGATTCCTCTGCTCCGTCGGTTTGGGCTGGAGCTCGGTCGTGGTGTTTTGGTTCCTGAGGCCGGCCGTTCTCAGAAAGTCCAGACTGCATGTACAGCACCATGAGTGTCTCCTCTCTACCATCCCTGTCTTTTGCAAGATAACTGCTCGTGCTGGGAGTCATTAGGCTCTGATGTTCATAAGTCCCCTAGATGGTGAAATGAGGATCTAGGAAGTCTGGTTTATGAGATCAGTCTGGCCTAGTGAACTGTCAATGTTTACATTTCATAAACGTAGTGTTATTTGAGTGGAGTGAAAAGCTGGATCATGTGTTTCAAAGCACTACTACTAAATCAGCGCTGTCAGAGACAGACTTTGAGTAATGGTCTGGTCAGACCAACCTCCCCTGTTTCTTTTTCAATTGCTCTATCTTTGGTCTGTCTTGATAAATACCCTCATCTCCTTTTTAATGTTGCTTCCTCATATTAATTTTGTCTTTATTGCTTCCAGATGATATCCATGTGGATGAAGAGATTAAAGCTGTCATAAATCTACACACTTCCTTCACTCAGTAGATAGCGGCCCTGCCATTGGTATTATTTTGAAAAACTAACAGACAGAAAAACTACTCATCTGCTTATTATTACTGCTCTTTTTATAAAGTGTGTCTGAAGGAAAATGGATGTGTCCAGGAAGTGGGTTAGCCAAGTTATTGGGGAATAGCCAAACAGAATCGTTGTAAATAAAGCTCCCCTTGCGTGTTGAAAAATGACATACAAGTGGCTCAGTCAACAAGACTAGAAATCATGAGGGAAGTTTAAGTGATATAATCTCAGTGTAAATGCAGCTCTTCATTCATAATGCTGAAACTCATCCTAAATGCCAAAGCCTGGGGTGCAGTTTGTTCATGAGCTTTATTGTTCTCATTAAAAAGACATCAGCTTTCAATAATGGGTCAGGTGTTCCTTCTGCTAGTTCTGAGTCTTTGTGGGGACAGTGGAGGGCTGGACACTGCACTACCTGGCGTTACCAGTCTGTTTCCCCTGCTGTTAGGAAGCCCTTGTTAGCGGTGAGCCAGTGCCAATTAGGCAGCAGGGGTCTGCCAGCCTCTCAGCTAATGACAAGGCTGCTGCTAGCCTGTCTCTTATTAGACCTGCCCCTGCCCCCCGAACAGGAATAACTTCGGCCAAATGAAGGCTCCATCGTCTAGCTGGCCAAAATGTAACAGTTCATTTATTCTCCCCAAACATTTCTCCTAGTCAAGAAATAAAGCCTTTGAAAGGCCAGCCAAGGTGCTTAGTGGTTGATAGGAATGCCATTTAGGTCAAGAAGGCTTCCACGGCTTTACATTTGATTTATTGTCTCTTATATAGGAGAACATCAGGGACAGAGCAAATACTATATACTGTATGTGTGTGAGACGGGATCCAGTACATTGGAATTCAGGAATTTCAGACTCAGTGAACCACACATCCATAATTTTAGTTCTGTACATTTCTGATTTACCGGTAGAACCATAACAAAAAGTGTGCACTGACGTGCTGTTACGCAAGTCCCATCCAGCTTATATATGCACTTGTTTTTTCTGCTGAAAGGAGAACTAAAGTATGTTTCTGTGATTTAAAAGTCATATATTCAGCTCTGCAGAAAGTAAAAGTGAAGACGTTGAATCTGGACAAGTATAATTGAAGTAAGAACTGCATTTAATTTGCAACTGCATCGTACTTTGTGAGTGACATAAATGTTACGGGTATTACAAGTAAAGATGTGTGACAGCATGAAGGAGTCTAAAAGTTCACAGCAGCCTGAGGATTACATTGCAGTGCCAGGGACATATTGCAGAAAATTTTAATTATATGAAGTCCCAGGTCTCACCTTTACCTTTCACTGCTCAAATCTCCACAGTGCAAAAATCATCATCAGAGGGACATAAATGAAAAAAAGTCTGTGTTGTATCACTCAACTGAGAATGTTACATAGCCATAGGTTGTTTAATTTGAGGTTACCATAGCAACATTTACAGTACCATATCATCAGTAATAAGCATCACTAAATAATCCCTAAATAACCTTTTATTCATCACCTGACTATAGATTTAACTAGTAATCTTCCTCTGTACAGTCAGCCCTGTCTTTCCAGGAATTGTTTACTTTGTCAATGAAAACCTCTTCCTGTGTTTACAACTTTTATTATCTTCCCAAGGGGGCTGTTATCACTTGTGCACTTAATGTCTCTCTCTCTCTTTCTGTGTCTCACTCTTTTGTCTCTTACATTGAACATGACAATAATAATCACACACACATCTGCATGGTGATTCATGCAGCTTAGTTGTTTTTTCACTTTAATCCTGCTTGAGGCACCGACACGTTAAAAACAACCCTCTGCTGTGGTATTTAGATGCAGAACTTTGGATGTGGACATGATATGTCGTCTTTCTTTTGTCCACAGACTTTTCCAAAAAATGTGATCAGATCCATAATAACGTCGCATCACATTCTCAGTTAGCTTTGCTCCCCAAATGTAACATTCTTTCTCTGTGAAGTCAGACATAAGGTCATTGAACCCTGTTTTATTGTTTTATTTTTTATTACAAATGGATAAAATATCCATCTGTTGTAAAATGTAATATCCATTACACAGGCTAATTTCATGAAGTAATGCACGGCTAAAAAGCTCAAAGTTTCCATAATTCCATTTATTGTTGCTGTGTTTTGTCTTTTAATATTGCAAAAGTGAATGGCTGTTTGTACATGTGAAAGTGAATTTTATTGGTGCTTTTGTGTGATCTTGTGAAAATGGAGATCCTGTGACAGTGCCGTGCGGTCGTCCCACTGTGCAGGAGCCGACGTGGTTCTTACATGTTCCCCCTGTTGGTTCTCAGCAGGCCTGCCTGCCTGTCTGTGCATTGGCCACAGAACTGTTTTTACAAGTGCAGAAGTCGCTGCTCCATTGCTCTGCAGCCCAACCGTATAACCAGGCTCTTTTCCTATTCTAGGGAAGTGGAGCGAAGGGAACGCCTCGTGCTCCCATTGCTACCTATTAAGTCTCTCTTGTTAGTTCAGCAGCAGAGACAAGGGGACACTTTTTCGGCCCCTGTGTCC
>JAPSES010000236.1:1356177-1400534 GCA_029822895.1 Maxillicosta whitleyi
GCCCCATGCCCCCACCCCCCTCCCTCCCTCCCTTGAACAAATATACATCAGTGGCTTGGGCTTTAGCAAATGTTGGCTGCCTTGCCACTGAATTCTCCGTACCTCATTTGAGACGGGCATCCCTTTTGCTCGTGGGTTGTTGAAGGCCATCTCTAAACTGGTTGGCCAGAATGCTGCTGTGGACCGCCTGAGTGCCAGTGGGGTTTTTCCACTAATACTTGGCTGTTATGGCTTTAACCAGAGAGCAGGACTGTGCTCTGCAGAGACAGATGCTTCTTCTTTCTTTGATTTTGAAAAGAATATGACTTTGTAATATCATACTTTGTCTCGTATCTCGTAAAGTTAGCACCTTTGCTTTGCCTGGGAACAAAAAACAGCCTGAATGTGCTCTGCTGCGTGCTGTGTTCTGATGAGATGACGGCTGCCTCCTTTGGGACCACACAGTACTGTGACCTTGATAAAATAAGAGGAGTGAAAGGATGAGTGGCATGTCCCCAGCAGGTGCTGCACAACTGTCTCTGACAGAGATGGGCAGGCACACAAATGCACATTCTATATGCATATATTATGCAGATGAAAGTGTCAATGCATGCACTTACATTAAAATAAATATGTGTCCTCAGACGCAAGGTTTCCAAAACATTAAATATACCAAAACCACAATATTTGACAGCATTGCCCCTGTCTGAGGTCATTTATTTATGTAAGGACTTAACTTTTGTACATATAATTCATTATATTTGAATTATTGGTCATTATTATATGGAACCATAATGGTTTCTGTGTGTAATATGTTTTAGAAGTGCACCTTTCATGTCAGCGGGTGGTTATTATGTAGATTGATTTAAGTCATTTCTCTAATGATGAGATAGAGATTTAAGTGTTCACCTGGACCAGGATAAAGGTTTTGAGCCCCTTTCTCATCAACAAATTAAGTTTACATGACCTATACTAGATATAACCCAAATATCAACCTAGTTTTACACTACTGTAGACTGTACAGTGTATATTCAACAGATTTAAAATGGCTTTTCTGGAGAATAAATAGTGTATTTGAGTCTATTTTACAAAGTGCTCCCTCATGCTTTACTGAACGAGGTTAGACTGATTGAAAATGACTTGGTAAGGAATGCATAATATGATTTAGTCAACAATTGCTTTGTAGTAGTCTCAAAAGCACAATATCCTAGTAAAAGTTATAAGTGTTCTGGGAGTGACATGTATCCGTCCAGAGAGCACACAGCCGCCTTTTCCATTCTCTGGTTGTTTATGCCTTCTGTGGCTCCTCTCAGAGTGAAATGAGCAGCCTCAACAAGGCCTTTGGGAGCTGGAGAAAATCAGCGCCCGCACAGCAGACCAAACAGTAGCACTTGGATAGAATCTGTCTTCTCTGTATGAACAGAGTAGAAGTCATGGGGATGAGTTGCTTCCTTGACCGGCTGCCTGCTCTGTTGCTCTGTCTGACCATCTGTGTCGCAGCTCAGCCCAACCCAATCTGGTTCAGCTCCTTTCCCATTCTCCTTTCCATGCACTGACATTTTTATCCTCCTATTAAAACTTTTAAGGGCCCATTATCTAAGAGGAAGGAATGTTGCTTTAATAGTGTGGTGGCTCCATGCTTAGGCCCCTTCTTTTCAGTTCATAACCAACCAGCAATAGCTAGCTGCTTAATGTTCTCCAGTCAGCATTGAGCAAAGGGGGGACGGTCTCCCCTTTGAGATGTATGACAACACTTCAACACAGACCATGAGCCCTTGTTTCACTGCCCCAAGCACTCAGGGCAGACCATAAACCCTTAGCATGCCTTCCACTACTTCACCCCTTTTGTTTCAGTCTATCCACTACATGGTCCTCAGGTTTAAGAGGGCTCACAGTGCTGTGGTGAAGAAGTTGTGGCCTCCTTGGATCTTTTGTCTGAGGATCACAGCAGTCGGCTTTTTAGCAGGAGGGCCTATGTTAACTTTGTCCCTTTGCATCGTTCCTTTTATCGGTAAAACTCATACCCTGCTGTGCAAAGTTTATTGTTGTTAGTTTTGCTATACAAAGTCCCTTCTGTGCGTTACGTATGATTAAACAACCATTTCAGATGCTGCAGTGTGTCAGAAAAAACACTACGAATACAAACAAATGTGGAATTTCTTGCTTTGGTGCAGTTTGAGTAGTATAATGCAGTGGTCACTTGTTCTGTTTCCCAAAAGTGCATCATGAAGAGTTAAAACAAACTTTAAATTTAGCAGATGTTTTAGGGGTGTTCAACCTGGCATTACCATTGGCACATAATTAAACACTTTAGGGAGGCAATAACTGTTTTCACAATAAAAGTTACTAATATTTATGTATTTCGGTGTCAATATGGTAATAGGACGGTGGGATTAATTTGCATGTAGCAGCAGCATCTCCTCTCAGAGCTGGATACAGATGTCACAACCTGTCTCGCCGGGTGGATATAGTTAGTTGTGGCTACTTTGCAGAGGAAACACTCCCACTTGCTTTCTTGGTTAATTGCAGTGTTCCCTTTTTACCGCAAGTGCAGTACTTTCGATGACGCCTGCCCGTGCTCAGCTGTGTTAGAACACACATCCACCCAACACTCAATCTTTCTCTTCCAAGACTGGACTCTATTTCCTGTCCAGCTCCCTGCCGACAAAGCAGTTTGTGATATTTTTTTATTAGTTTCAACATATAGGGTTATGTTTTATGGGTAAGCAGATTGTTTTAGTGGATCAAGGCAAATATGATGTCAATTTTTTATTTCTCTCCAATGCTTTCCTAACCACCCCCTGAATGAAAGGATGTTTTTCTTTCTGCTTCCCATCATTTTGTAATGATAAAAACTGTTGGCCTTTGGCAGCCATTTAGAAGGAAACTGCACACTGTGGGTGATAGCTTGGCCTGGGCTGGAGAAAAGGGCCATTGTGTCAACACTTTGGCTTTTATTGGTCCTCAGAGAGATGAGGGCCCAGGTTTTGGCCCCAGCCTGACATGCTATTGATGGATGGGTCTGTAGCATTAGAGTAGAGGGGCTACATTTAAATAAAGGGTGAGTGCAGTGAGTTTTGGGATGCATAATAAAGCCATAGTAAGTGATCCTTAGTCCACTGGGGTAACTGGGTTGGAAACTCAATCCTCTGTTAAGAGTAGATGTCTGTTTCTTTGCTCTGGCCACAGAAAAGGACCACTGAATTCCGACTCAAATATCCGCATGAGTCGTTGTGAAATTTGCAGCACTTTAAAGCAGCTGCTCTGTTGATGTTCATTCATGGTCACTTCACTCAGTCCTGCTCTGCATATTTCTTTCTGCCTTCAGAGGTGAAATGCTGCCCATGTGTTTGCTCAGCGCTCAGTCTTTGTGTAACAAGGCTGGAAAGCTGGTGCGGCAGTTAGTGTCTGATAGCACGCCCTGTCTGCAAGAAGGACATGAGCTCAGACGGTAAAGGCTGAGAGGATTGTATGACCTTGTGACACTTTTTGACAGACTTTAAGTGATGGAAAGTATTTACGTAGGAGGTCAAAATTGTCTATCACACTTGCATTGTCAGCTTATTGAAGTAGAAACGCTCAAAATCGTCACTTGACATCAGCTCCAAGTGAAAATGCATAGAAGAGCAGGTTGAGGTTTTGGCAGAACGTATGGAAAACAAGAGGGCATAATTAAAGAAGCTTATGATGGTGAAAGTTAATGTACATAAATAAGTAATTATGGATGGAGCTATTTTAAAAGTCTGTTTCTGTCAAACTTAGGTAGTTTTCTCCTTGTAGCCCTCTAGGCAGGTACAAAGAAAGTATGTGACAGCATAGAGTTGTCAAAAGTGGCACATTACATTTAGAGTTAAGAGGGAAAGTGCACAAGGTTACATGAGCTTTACTAGGTGTTGACACTTCCACACACATGCTGTATGCAAATACTGAAATTTATAGCAAAAAGTTGGCTAATTAAGAAACTTTGTCCTCCAAACACCCTTCAGCATGACTGCAGATTTAATGAGACATTAATGGAGATGTCTTGTTGCTCAGTGCCTTACTTTTCACCAAAAGAAAATAGAGAGAGCTATTTGGTTTTTAATGAGCCAGAGAGTTGGGGTTTGTCACTAAATCTGTAGTGGTGGCACTGTTCCACAGCAAATAAGACAGATATCAGTCATCTTCCACACAAGCAACAAATCTTTATTACAGTGCAGGGAGCACAGCCTTCAGGTTTCTAATAATTCATCACAAGAGGATCATGGCAATACATGCTGGATATTTGCTGCAACCCTTTATGAAGCATTTATACACAGCACAGAATTATGCATCCCTTGCGTGCAGTGTTTACTAAGGCTTTTAATTTTGAAATTCCTTTTTCTGAAAAGATCTGAGAATATCCTAATACCTTGGTGTCTAATGAAAATGTACCCTTCTGCCCTTTGGTTTTAACTCAGTCTCTGTATGGGGAATTTAACTGAAGACTTAATTTTTTTCAACATGTTCCTCCTTCTTTTTGTTCTTTATGGGGATTACCTCAATTAAAATTACAGGTCTACAGATCAGCTCCTGCTGGGAGTTTTATCCTTTCTGTAGGCAGCCTCCTTTTTATAGCCTCAAACAAGTGAACATGTTCCAACAAGTGCTTGAATCTTTGCAAAGGGGCACTGGGCATGTCAATCACCAGTAGAAGTAGGCACACATGTGAAATAATATTCCTACTCGTTTCCTGCTGCCAAGGATGAAAACACTTAGTTAAGTTGGTGGCATTTGGTTTGGATAAAATCTTTGAGTCGCTTTTCATTTTTGATGTTTCCTTTACATGTCTGTCAGATGGTACAAAGGAGGGACCCACCTGCATGGACAAGAACCACGGCTGTGCACACATTTGCAGGGAAACGCAGAAGGGTGGCATTTCCTGTGAGTGTCGACCTGGATTCCAGCTCACCCGTAACATGAAGGACTGCAAATGTAAGTCATCTCATCCTTAAGCATACTGTAATTCCCCTGTGTGAAAGACATATGCGTACACACAGGGAGATGCAGCACAGGAGGATTTATAGGCTCCTCATGAAAAGGTGATTGGGGCTGGAAACCTGCCGATGATGGATAATTGCACTCATTCCACAAATGCCTTCCACCAGATTTAAAGTAGGCTACTGACATCTACATTACATTAGCAAGGTATGACTAATCCTCTAAATAGTCCTTGTAAAAGAAAAAAAACATGTTTATCGAATAAGGAATGATCATTTACACAACCAGGGCAAGTGTAGAGGTTACTCAAAGGGGACCGTTCTGATGGACAGCGCACACTTCCTGTTGCTGTGCAACAGAGATCATCCTGTCAGAGCTGGGGCCAGGGCTGATGGGGGATTTGTCTGTGTTTGGATAAGGATTGGAGAAGTGTTATTCTATAGTTTTTCTGTGACAGCCCAGGAAAAGGGCAAAAGGTGCTGGGATGGTAGGGTGCAGACAGGATGGCGGTAGAAGTCTTGGTTTGCTCATGCACTTTTTCAGTCTGTCATCACAGGTGTGTTAAAAGTGCCAAGGTTAATGCTCCCTTCGCCTGCCAACACACAAATGTATTTGCACTTAAAGATTAACAAAAGCACATATGGGAACACATGCACAGGTTAGGATTTGTAGAGAAACACACATGAACAAACGCACAAAGAAGACACTTTACTCTCCCTCTTGATGTGCTCACTATCAATAATAAATAATAATAAATATGTAGTGATTTTTCTTTATGCTACATTATAAATGAATTGCAGATTAAGGACATTTCAAGGCTGTTTTATAATCTGTAATTGTAGAATGTGTCATTTCTCTGTGGCTCATATAAGGCTGCCGTGAATGAGCAAATATATCCTCTTCTAAGTGCTTGTGTAGGTATTCTACACATTTTTGTCTGATAATTCTAATTAACTTAATCTGTAGTATAGTTTTTTTTCTGAATAGTACAACTCGGCAGCTCAAGAAAAATGAACAAGCGGAACATACTGGATACTACATACATTAGATAAATACAATGAATGAAAGTGAAAACATAATATCAAATAACGTAGAAAAGATAGGATGTAAATGTTGGTTTGTGTACATGTTTTTATTGTACAAGACCTCATTTCCTATTAGGCACAAATTCATTACTGATTTTGACAACACAGAAATAAACATTTAATTATAATAAGCAAAAAATGTATACAAACAAATGAAAGTGGAGTGTAATAACAGTACTTAACCTACATTCACTACTATTGGTGGTGAACATACTGCAAATTAAATCAACCTCCACTATAACCACAAACATTTTACTTTAAGGCTTTTTTTATGTGTAAAACCACCACAAGACACCCAGGGGTCCCCTCCTTGTTGCATCGCTCTAGTTGCGTGAGTTTATTAATTTTGCTACCAGCAAAATAACACAGGTGCACAGTAATTTGTGGCAATTTTCAGAATGTTTATATCTTGCTGTTGAGATGTTAAGACTAAGGTGTGAATTTGTTAATCCACTCAGCCAACACAGGAAGCCTTGAAGCACACTAAGAGAATACAGGAATGAAATCTGAGCCTGCAATATTTATGTCATACTGAGCATGACCCAGATAAAGTTTTTTTTTTCTGCAGTTTATGTTAACTGTGTGCTCTTTGATAGTGACGTGCAATTATGGGAATGGGGGTTGCCAACACATCTGCGAAGAGACAGACCACGGACCCAAGTGCTCGTGCCACATGAAGTTTGTCTTGCACAGCGATGGAAAGACTTGTGTAGGTGAGTCATCTCATCCCAGTACGAGTACCGAGGGCAAGAATTAATAGCTTTTGAATGAGAAAATGCAGAGCCACGTATGATTAACTTATCACAAAATTTCCTGTGAGCAACTTTATTTTGAATATTTGAAATGAGGTTTTTAATAAGTTGACATACAGGGCTTTCTAACAGTAGCCGTACGCCTGAGCCTTTTCTCCTGATCTGTGACATGGAAGGACAAAAGGCTACTATTTGCACTGTGCTTTTCCCTCTGCTGCTGCTCCAGTAACCTCTGAGTCCCTGCATCTGCTTTTGGCTTCTCCTCTTCCTCCTCTTCTTCTCTGGACACTGTGCAACAGCTCTCCTTGTTCCGTTTCCCCGGCCATGCAGTCAGACACATAGCTTCTATTAGGCTTTGGGTCAATTCCTCCGCTGCTTCCCACTGGGGGTTAACTCGCACACCTGACCTAACCTTCTCCTGGCATTTATCAGTGTTTCCCTCGGTTGGCTTAAGTTGAGTTAAAATCATTGAGCTACTCAGGCATAGTGAACTGCTGTGAAGGGCAGTTTTCCATCAGATGGGACCTGCGGGCACAAAGGAGTCAAAGCACAGGTCTTAGTAAACATGCACGGATGCAGAATTTGCATTGCATTGCATTGACATTTCACACTCTTGGCATATTAACAATAAATGTGGCGAGGTGTAAATCAGAGACTGACTATTAAAGCAAACATGCCATTATTTTATCCACCTATTTAATCAAAGTGTCTTTAACAGTTCCCTTGTAGAAAGTTAACCGAAAACATTTAAACTCAATTATCCAAAACTGCAGTGTTGGAAAGTTGAACAAACTGTCAAAGAATTAGGAAGTAGGCCTGAAAAGTAGGCTGTTAAGGTGGTTGCTTGGTTTCAGTGGCTGTTAAGTTTGAGAGCTTGGTTTGGGTAGCGGCTGATTAGTTCAGTGTTTCTGGATCTCCTTTATTACCGCAGCCCTGATGAGAGCCAGACCTATGTCAAGGTCTGGTCAGCCAACCTGTCATTATTGCTGTAACCCTGCTAGGCCAGGGGGATGCCACAAACTTGCCCGCAACCAAATTATATGTTTTAGCCAGTCTTATTCCCAGGGCAGAGCAAATGTACATTGGGTGTGCCAGATTAGGAAGCAGTCAGGCAGTTAAAATCTCTGATTTCCAGCACAGAGTCTGGGATTACTGATGGAGAGGGAGGGCTTCTCTGCGGTCGACATCAGGGCGCTCCATCTCCCTGACACACTATTAATTAATAAAACCTCAGTTAAACAAACAATCTGCCAAATGAACCTCTGACAGGAACGTGAGTGACAAGAATGGAGAAATGCCTTGAGTTAGGCCCCACTGCTGTGCACTAGCACCGTAATGGTATGTGTTTTTAACCGTTTAGACTCTACCCGTGATTTAATACAGTCCTTAAACTTATTATTTTTGGTCTAAGATACGCATAAAATGTTATTTAATAAATCTAGCTTTGTGAAAGACTCCTCAAAACTGACCTCCTTTTATATGAACAAATTATTTAACAGTTTTAAGTGCCAAAATCAAGACAGGCAAGGATGACAGCGTGTAATTTGTCATATTGTTTGGATGGCAAGTCGTGTTAATCATAACTGAACCACGGCATTCAAGTGTAGCAATTCAAGTATGAGGTTTCTATGGCGACCGTACAAACCGAACACAAAATGCTATTGATACTAGTGGCACTTTGGATGTAAAGATGTATATCACGCATTCAGAACATACTTAATACACAACGATAACAGCAAAACACATAATTACTGAAGAGCTTTGCCTTCTCAGTGTTTCTTCTGTTGGGCTCTTTTAGTATTCTGTAGCTTCACTGTTCAGTTTCTTATGGGTTGTTTCATATGCAATATTCTTTTTGTGATGTCTCTCTAAGCCAGCATTGGTCTTGTGCTTTTTTGTAACAATACAACATATGCTGCCCTGTTTGGACCTGTGGTTTTTATCCTTCAAATCTCTGGACTGTATGTAGGTGGAAGTTGTCCTGTCAGTAACACTTGCTGTTTTCTCATATTGACTCACAAACAAAACACACAAACAAAATGCTGGTTCATTATGTTTTAAGTCACTCTTCAAAAAAATGATGATTGAATCCATCTTAATACAGTTAGATTTGTTTGTGCATAAAATTTCTGTTACAAGTAAGTTCAGAAATCAGAAAGGAATGGCCATCATGTGGAAGTGTTCACGCTGTTAGCACAGCAAATCATAAACATTCACAAATAGCAGGCAGATGCAGACATGCTTAGGAGTTCAATCATCTGAAGAGTCAGCCACATAATGTTGTGCCAGACACAACCCACATACACACACACACAAAAAGAAAGTGAGTGTGTTCAAGAGAGAGAGAGAGAGAGAGAGAGAGAGAGAGAGATGCATTTTATAATACAAACAACCAGACAAATATACAGCACACATCCAGCATGCATGCATCCCATGCATGTAAACACATGTAGTCTACATGCATATGCCTATAACATAAACACACTGTGCCCTTGTTTCGGGTGGTCTGTGCATTCATACTGGTGTGTCACATGCATCTCACAGTGCTCTGTCTTTTAACTAGTGCAAATCGTGGTTTCTGGATGCTGCATGTTGGATTTGGGAAACTGTTGCAGTCAGTGTAAACTGTGCATGCTTTGTCATGAGTTCTCTGAGGTAAAAGTGACTTTCTGTCAGAGTTGGGCATCTGCTTCCTCATTTGGCACTACAAAACTCAAAAAAAGCTCTGACCTAATGAGAGTTATCGAATCACAACTGTAAACACTTTAATAACATGATTTAAATCGAAATTTATTTTAGAATAAAATTTCAAAACTCTTCACTCTTCATTTGGCCCACACTGAGTCATGTGATAAACAGACTCCGATTATTGTGAGATGTGAAGCACTGATGAAATTAGACTGGAAATATTTGTTAAATGAACATCCTGTTAATTAAAATAGAATTTTTTAAGCACAAGTAAACAACTACATTTTCAGGAAGTGTAAGTAGTTTTCCAGCAAATGGAAGTATGTAAATTGTTCAGCTGGTCCCCTGACAGTATTTAGAGTTTTAACAACAATGAATGTGAAATGTTCTGACCGTAACAGACACCATAAAGTGCCAACCTGAATACGGCTGTCTCTGTCTTTCAGCTTGCAGCACTAACCACTCATTCTGTCTGTCAAGTTCTGCAGTGCTCGTACTAACTGGAAAAAGCCCCCTTGCACACAGTCAACAAAACAGCACTTTGTCTGCATTGTGTGGAATATTTATTTGCATGACTGCATGTTGTAAGGTAACACTTCTGCCTTGAAATGTCACCTTTCATTAAAATCAGGACCTGTTGTCATTCGTTTGCCGTTAGGATTTATGAAGGAATTATTGTTGTTTGTTCAGGTTTTTCCTAGTAAGAGGCTCTCATTTGTTTTGTTTGTCCCTGTTTGGTTATAAATAGTCTGCAATTTGCATTAAATGTAATGACTTAATTCAGCAGAGATTCTTTGGATTTTTCTTATCCGTAGTTTAGTTTGAATTATTAAGATCTCATGTTCATGGTGCTTACATTGTACAAGGATGTGTGGTTCAAGTGTACAGAGAAATAAAGTGGTGTTTTTACAATGTGTGCGTGTGTGTGGGTGTGCGCGTGCATGCAGGGGAGAGAAGTGTCCAGTCCCAGGCAGCCCCCCAGCTGTTCCCCAATGGTAAATATGTGTTCCTCTGACTCCTCTCTCTGGGGGTCTGTGGGTGTGGGACTAGAGGAAGCTAACCTAGCAGACATTGATCAGACCCTTACCTCCCACAGGGGCACCATCCCTCTGACCCTTGACCTCTGACTCCTCCCCACCTTCCTCTTCCTTCTGTGAATGCCCTCTCAATAACAAACGCTGCCCGTGTCAAACCACACCTTTTCAAAACACAGCTGCAAACAGGGTGCCTCTGACCTGCAGTATGGATATTAAACAAGAGAGACTGTATCAAACACTGAAAAATAGACACTGCATCAAATTGTATAGCTCCATAACCTCATTGTGGATATGACTGATTCAGCTTACACCGCTCCAAACACCTGACTGTGATGTACCCGAACTTTATTATCATCACGGCCTATTAGGTTTGTTAAAGCAGCTAATAATCTGTCCACGATTCAGCAGTGTACCGTACAGGACATAAAACACAAAGTCCTTCAGAACAGTTTTGTAAGCGTCTAAAATAGAACAAATAATCAAGTGCAGGAAATGCATCCAATCAATCCAATCCAGTTTACTTGGGTTAAAGTTATTTATTTCACTTAATTTGCAGTAAATATTAAGAAAAGTTGACTCAGTTTGGAAGAATAGAGCAAAATAAAGAAATATTGGCACTGTGTATTTTGATATTATCACTAATGCAATCCAACCCAGTGTTTAGGATGAGTTGTTCTTTAATAGATATGGCAAAGATGCCAGGAAAAATAAACTCATAAATCTGCAAAGATGTATCAAACCTTGATACATCAAAGAGATTTACGATTTAATTATACCATGCGAGAGACAGAGGGAGGAGGCTCGTTCTCAGAGGAGCAGCCTGTTCAAGGTATGAAGGGAAACAATGCTGTTTTAAGTTACTAGTTGTTACTACTGTATGTACACGAACTCCAAGTTTCTTACATGCTACAGTGCAACAGTCTGACCTATTTAAAGATTTAAGGATTTTTGTGTCCTAGTTTTTCTGTTTTTTTTTTTTTCCTCAAAAATAGAAGCATTAGGAGCCAGAGACATATTTTGCATCCTGCTTTCAAGTTCATTTCCTGACTTCCTGTGTTGCCATAGCCCACCTCACCTATCGTTTCAGTCTCTTCACAGCTGCACCTCGAGAGAATATGGTTAGATTTTCCCCCATAGTTTTCATCTTCTTGTAGTTATTGAGAGAGCATTCACTTCAGTGCTTCAGTCCAGGTTTTGTGTGAAAATCTTCACTCCTTCTCAGTAACTTCAGCTGCATGTTTGCTGTTTGGTCAAGTCAACACAGAACACTCTTTTTCACAGAGTCATTTATTCTCAATGTCCAATACTTTAGGGGGGAACTCTGCTGTGTGCCTTTTTTGTGAATTCTGTCCACTCACCCATTGATGTATTTTGGTTGCGGTTGCTCCAAATAACCGATGACAAGTTGCACTGAGGTTGCTTGTCAACAGTTCTGATGTAATTCAAGAAGTACTGCAGCAAGAAATCCTGTGGCTTCTGTTAAAAGATTATGTACACTGTCTGAACCTCACTGTATGAAACGTATACTGTACAGGCTCAGCATTAGACCAAACACCCTACGTTTCATTTTGGAGAATATTTACAAAAGTCTGCCCGCTGTTAATTGTGGGTCCCAACCCGGTGCACTGTAGATGTGACTGGTCCGCATCCAAAACACACAAACCCACGCACATACCAGAACTTGTGTCTCTCTGTCTCACTCTCTCTCCGGTATCTTCACAAAACCATAATGTCAAAAATATTTCTTTGCTCTCTTAACACATGATCATTACAGTTTGGTGAGATGAGTGCCTGACTAAGCGTTTCTGAGGCATGTCCTGACACTGTCTCGTCTGCCAACCGTCTCTGCTCACACTTTGCAATTATGTGAACCCACAGGTCTTTGCTCTCAGGCCTGGGTTTGAACTGGAGTATTAACTGGAAGGTCCCCACCGCCCAGTGCTCGATCCACCACTGGCAGGTCGTCCTCCGGCAACCAATCGTAGCGTTTACCGCAAAAATAATGTAGATAAAAGATCCTCAGTAGAGTGAAAGTTAGTGATGTCAACAGCTAATAAATAACCAAACACGTCTTTCCAAAGCAAAACGAACCGCAGCTAAAACAAAGTGGAAAATGCCTTTGATGTTTTGTTTTTTTCCAATGTTGACTTCTATTTTTATGAAGCTTTTACCGTCAGTGAAGCCCACCATGAAGTTAATATTATCATTTGTCTCAGGATATTGATTCATTTTGAAGCCTTTAGCAACAATATCCACAGGAATATTTTGAGATGTTGTGTATGAAACAGCTATAACCCATAACATTACATCACTGTAAACACCTGTTTTGCTTTGATATGTAATTTTAATCTGCAGTTTGAAACTTCAGTTTGAACTTTTTTTTTTTTTTTTTTTTTTATAGCTGCTGCAGGCTGTGTAGTTTGAGATTCAAGTAAAAAGGATTAGGTGTTTCCCAAAAGGGATCCTCATTCTTTAAAAAAAAAAAAAAAAAAAAACACCCAGTGCAGCTGCATTCCGTCTTTAGTGCCACGTGTGAGCTGCCATCTCTTTGCTAGTGTGAAGCTTTCGACTAACTCAGCTCCTTTTTAGAAGAGTTGCCAGAGAGCATCCTTCGGCCCATTAAAGAATAATGATGACCGGTGATGACCAGTTACCTTACAGCAAGTTAAAGCGAACGTTTCAGCTCGTAAAAGGGTTTTTGTTTTGAGCACTTTTTATAAAGCACCCAAAAACTATTAACGCACCAACTGGACTCTTGAGAAAATAAATTGGTCCTTTATTGTTGCTTGAAAGGAAAAGTCTCCCCGAAATTTGTCACTGTCTAGAGAAGCAACCACCGCTCTCCTGTCTTGACTGACTACCTTCCTTTTTTCCGAAACCAACACAGGGGCGAGGTAGCTGAAATTGCTTTTTTATCCCCAAAATGCCTGGAAGGTTTCATCAAAAGCAGAAAAAGTAGTGGTTTTGTCCACATTCTGTCTGAAAGTCAAACTTGTACCCCCATGACGAAGGGGAGATGGACGTCCCAGAGATGACTCACAGAGTTCACCTTGACCAAAGACAAGCAAACATGCGCTCACCTTTACATGTTAGACAGTCACATGCACTGACGGTGCAAATTGTGAAACCTGTTTTTACTCTGTTAACATTTCCTAATGAATGTTACCTTTTTGTTTTTTATCAAGCATCTCTTTGTTTCCCCTGTTTTAACCTTAACCTTAACTTGTTCCCACGTTGCTCTCTGTTCTTATCTCCCTCTTATTTCCTTTATGCCTCTTAATATGTGGAAACTTGCTCTGACTTTTATTTTTTGCCTATTGCTTGATAAAGAATGGGCCTTCTAAATGTCAAGATCATACCAATGTGCATGTGTACTGATTTAACAGGGGGAGGGGGGGTAAGTAGGTCAGCATCTAGGGTGTATATTCTGAGGGATTTGTGACTGTGGGACCTTGTTTCCCTGCAGAGACCTGTGCAGTGAACAATGGAGGCTGTGATAGCACATGTCATGATTCCGTGACAGGAGTCCGCTGCAGCTGTCCTGTTGGCTTCACTCTGCAGCCGGACCGCAAGACCTGCAAAGGTAAAGCATCATCCACATTTCCCAGCAGCATTCAAGCTGCAACTGTCTACCTGTCACTGAATAGATGTAAAACTTCTTGCATTGCTGGAATAGGCATATTTACCTCTATTTGGAGCACATTAAATTGCTTGTTTTTTTAGTTTTACTGAGTTTTCCCTTTGCTCCAAACTTGCTGGTAGCACCTTATTTAGATTTTCTGTTTATAAATCAATTTATCACACCCTCAATAAGTGCTCCTGCTGTGTCTGTATCCTTATTGGCACCACTATTTTCACCTCAGCTTTTTTTTTTTCAGCCACACATTTTGAGTAAGAATTTGTCATTATGCTGCTTTTCTTGACAGTTTTTCCACTGCATTACCATCACGCTCAGTTGTGAGTGCTGGCAGAGCATCTTCAACCTGAGCAATCAGTGCATTGTAGCAAATTCAAGTATGTTTACTCTGTCCAATAAAATTAATCCCAAAACTTTTGAGTAAAACAGATGATTTTATTAGTTGACTGAGAAAACAAAGACGTTACCGACAGACGAGCACCAGACAAGTTCGGAGAGAATGAGGACAACGTGCGTTTCTAAAAAGAATGTGAGCTAAGAAATCTGTGCATGTTCTAAAACTCAAGATGTGACACTAACGACTTTGATAAAAGCACACTGGCTTATATTAGCTTGAGAAGAAACATGAGAAAAACAAACCCTGGCAGTGCTGGCAGAAGAAAAAGACAGGACATGCTGCAGGCCAGACACTTTTGAAGAGGGGAGACAAAGATGGAGCAAGGAAGGGCTTATTTTATTCCATTTATTGGATGCATTTATTTTAACCAGATGATGAAGACTCCCTCTAGAGATGGACGCCTCATTTGAGATGATTATGCAGAAACACTGCCAAACTCACCAAGGCAGAGCCTCATCAAAGCTGGGACGAATGCATGATATATCGATTGGATATTGGCTGCATAAATAAAGAGCAGGGTAATCAGAAGGAGATGGACAATGATGATTTAGAGGACTTGCTGTGAGAGAGAGCTGCATCCTATTATAGCCACATGCAGATTCTTCTTTTACCCCCTCTGAGGGCCAGTAAGGAAATCCCTGAAGCTCATTTCCAGTCTCTCGACAGTGTCATGCCAACAAGAGCCCAACGTGTAATCTTCATTTGGCACCTTTTTGCCGTGCTACCTTTTCTGTCCTTTTTCCTCCATCTCCGTGTGCAAATTTTAATTTAATTCATGACCTGTTTGTGATTAATATTTTCCACTTCCTCGCGGGGGATTTTTCTATTTGCAGATATTGACGAGTGCCGGCTTAACAATGGGGGATGTGATCATGTGTGTCGAAACACAGTGGGCAGCTTCGAGTGCAGCTGCAAGAAAGGGTACAAGCTGCTGACCAATGAGAGAACTTGTCAAGGTAGGTGGAACTGAACAAAATACAAATGTGTGGTTATTGTACGTAAAGAGTTTTCGCTCCTCTGTAGTGCATTTGAGTAACGTCTTGCTTCTACGCACAACACATTTAATGAGTGCATTTACAAAACAGCCCTCTTATTTAACCATTAAAGACCAAAACACCCACTAGCGACCTAAACCGTCCACCAATATAAACCGTTTAATACCTGTTAATATACTAATCCTATTAATACATGTAAATAATTGGTGTAAAATACAGGTATTAATAGCGTCATCTTTTACTATATTGATTCAGCAGTAAAACCCATGGAGAACAGTGATCACATACACTTGTTTTTATTTTCAGTTAATGATATATTTAACTGAAAAAGTACGTTTTTCTTCAGTTTTCTTTGTTTTTTTTCCTGTTATAATAACCCTCAACTTTAATCTGAGCTTTTATGAACATCTACAATCATGGAAATTATTCTTAGACCATCAAAAGTGATGAAAAACAATGGTCATGCAATTAAGTCTTAACACTGTGTGTGTCATGTGACTAAAATACTTAGAAAAGAAAACATGGAATGTCTAAAAGCACTGTTTTGTCAGTACAATTACATAGATATTGATATAAAAACTGTGTGTGAAACAAGTGATTCTGGTTATTATCAAGAAAACATGTTAAATTGATTGATATCAGCTCTTAAACTAAACTCTTATGAGCTATTTTTGTTGTTATCGTGATATCTGTCCAAACAAATGAAGAAAACAAGGGTGGTCTAGTATATGTTTTTTACACAATTGTACATAATCAGTTAAGTAAACATAGGAAAATAGCCAATTTTGCAAAACACTGAGGATTATTTCATAATAAATGGTGACAAATTGCTTAAAAAAAGGTTAGATACCTACAAAAGTAGCACTGGGTCTTTATGAAGCATTAAAACATTTTGGATGAATAATTGATTATTTTTTACTCTGAATCATTGCAGTCCTTCCCAATATCAAGACTGAGTTGAACCTAAATGGATGCAACAGAAAAGATGATTCGTTGGTTCATATCACACTTGATAAACTCAACAGGATGAAAATGACACAAGGGGAGAAAAAGCATGAATCTGATTTGCACATTGATTGAGGATTGATTGAAGATGGTGTTAATTATTTTGAGTGCACAGGCATTTTCACTTTTTTCTCCAAAGATATACACTGTTGCCCATATTATTTTCAGCCACTTTCCTCTTTTTAGTCCTGTTTATCCACATCAGTAATCACCTTTGACCAAGTACAATGATTCCCAGTTACACTTAATCGATCAAGAATAAATCGCATAGTCACAATCATTTCATGAGAAAATTATTCCAACACTCTAGGTCTGTTTTTTTGAACGCACTCATATAATGCATAGAATCTGTACATACTGGTTTATCCCATAAAGACCCAAACATCCATCACCGACCAAAACCATCTACTGATCTAAAATATTTAATACCTGTTTATCCATTAATCCTATCAATAAATGTAAACAATTGGTGTAAAATACAATTATTCACCTTTTCACAGTTATCAGGTATGACCCATTTGGATGTTCAAAGGCTCCGTAGTTACCCTAAAAACATCATCATCTTCTACAACATTGATTCACCACTAAAATCCATAGAGTTGGATGATAGTGGATGGACACACTTTGTTTATGTTCAATTAATGATATATTTTGCTGAAAAAGTCACCATTTCTTAAGTTTTTGATATAACCCTCAACTTTAATATGAGGTTTTTAGGATTATTTACATGATCAATGAATTAAATATAATTAAATAACTCATTTTCACTGAAAAACACCAAAATACACAAGATAATATTAAAATAAATGGTGATAAATCACTTAAATGTTAAAATAGAGATAAATATACATTTACATACATGGGAAATGACACAAAAGTAGCACTGGATCTTTATGGGTTAAAAAAAAACCCCATTAATTTACACCACAATAACACAACACCTATCAGCCAAATCGTTGAGAATTGTTACACAAAAATATAGACCAGTAAGTAAAGACATAAAATGAAAATAGATGCACTACAAAATATTAAAGTCTGGTTACATTACATTGATCATTACAGCATTACATAACGGTAAGACGTTGAAAAAGAAGATCAAATCCACTTGAAATTTGGAGAACAGTGTATTTTCTCTGGAGCACAAACTTATTCATCCAGTATTTCCATGGAGGGGATTTCCACTTCTAAAAAGTGTTTTTTTTTTGTTTTTTTTTGCTGCAGTGCTTGCAACCAAGATTAAATACCTCCTATAATGTATCATGGTGAAAACCTGGATAAATACAGAGGATTGTGTCAGGAAGGGCATCCGATGTAAAAACCTGTGCCAAATCAACATGTGAATCTGATTCGCTGTGGTGACCACTGAAGGGAAAAACCGAAAGAAACTTAGTTTTTAATGTATCATGGTCAACAAACTAATATCACCAAGACTCCAGACTTTCGGATCAAAATAAGTATCAGTTTTTGATATTTCAGAAGTATGTCTTCTTGGACTGGACAGTCAGACATTTTATATTCAACACTTGGCAGAAACCAGACCATTAAGCTTGTTTAGCTTTTTAGCATGTTTTAACGGTCTTTTTATTATAGAAACATGATGCAATCTTTTCACAGAAACATCTGGTAGAAATGTTCTTCAAAGGTCTAATTTTACTTTCATACTTTTTGTACTAGTGTAGGAAACTGAATTAGATTTACCAGTGTTTTTTTTTTTTTTTTACATAAGTATTGTTATTTTTACTTGAAGTAGGTAAAGGAGTACAGATGGATGCTCTCCACCTTCTTTCATTTATGATCAACAACTATTTCTCTGGATGACTTCCCCAAAGTGTTCTTTTTTTTTTTTTTTTTCTAAAGTGGTGTGTTAGATCATGAATTTTAATGCTCAGACAAAAAGGAATGACAAAGTAGAAATGTCCTCATTGTGGCACAAAATATGCTCTTAGAAATGTCTGCTTGCAGAGAAGCCAAACCAGGCCTCTCTGACTTGTTTGCCTGTTATATTTGGTGGTAGCCATCGCTCAGCAGGAGCTGGGTCAACTAGCTACAGAACAAATAGAAAAGGGTTTGCCAGGGCAGAACACAGGTGTGGGGAATTAAAGCTCAGACTCTAAAACCTCTGCTTTTTTGGACAAATCAACCCGATGCAGAAACATCTGGTGAAAGAAGACAAACAGGCTAGAACCGTGGATCTGAGCTCAGCCTCGCTCTGAGTGGAAAAACAGATGACAAGCTATTTTTTTTTTCTCTTCTTTTATTGATGTGGTCAATCAATATCCAGCCTGGTACACATCAATGTCATGCAATGGGTTTAGAATTGCAGCATTGAATCACACCACTCTGCACACAGTACACAAACATCATATGTGGTCAGTGAAAATATACAGTGTGTCATTGTGTTTTGCAGCCACTTTCTTGTCACTTCAAATCTATTTTTGGTGAGATTCCTTTCTCTCATTATTCTTCTAAACAATGAAAAGTTGATTTTGCCAAAATAACACAGATAACTGAGAAAATGTGGTCAGTGCATGACGGAATGTAAATTGCAGCGTGTTTGTTGTGGCACCGTGCCTTAGCCAACTCTGCCATGTGCTGTTTGGGTGCACAGGAACAACTTTGGAACAGCGTTGCCCTTGTTTAGAGCTGCATGTTTTGTCTGGAGAGAAGAAATGTGATAAAGCTCACCTCCTGTTGAGTGAGCTATTGCCAGGCTCACACACACTCACGACAACTGAATCACCTGTCTGCTCCTTATCCTTGCTTTTCATTCCTGTCATTTTTCTCACACACCGATCATCCCTCCCTCGCCTGCAACTTGGAATGAAAGCAGGATGTCTTTCAATACAGGTGAAAGGGTCAGTTCATATTTTTCTCACTTAACATTAGTGGAATGCAGTCGTGCATATTCCCTCTTTAGACAAAATATGATGGTGGGGGGAGGGGGGGTGAGAAGAATTTTTCTTGTTTTAAAAAAATGACCATGAGTGTCTTTTTCTATATTTTTGGCCTCATTAGTGTAGATAAATTCTTAATGAGGTCTGTTTCTTAAAGGAGCTGTATGTAAGTGTTATGTTCTAAGTAATCAGAAAATGACTCTTAACTGTCACCAGACATTAAAGGTGGGGTGGGGGATGTTTTTCCTGAAGGATTTTTTTTTTTTTTTTTTACTATATTGCTTAAAATCTTCTTCATATCCAGATTACAGCCAATTCATTAAATGGTGTAAAAAATTAGTCACCTATGGAACTGGCGGGGCTAAAATAACACCATCCAATCATTTTAACCGGTCCATTGAAATGACTGAATGGTGATATGTTTATCAAACTCAAATGACATAATATGTGGAGAAACGGTGTGAAAGAACTTACATGACCTCCAAAAACCCTGACCATCAGTTAACACATTTCAAATTCATACACAGGATGTATTTGACTCCCAAGAAACGTCACACTATGAAAATTATTATATCTCCTAAGTATGTTCAGTAAATGCTGTAGGATCATTAGTACACGTGTACTGGCAGTGCCCTGGTGTGAATGCTTTTGGAGGTAACTCTGTCACTTTGACTAACATGCTGGACATTAATATCCCATTATCACCATTTTACTTCTGCTTAATGATGACTCTACCTTAGAATTTTCTCTTCAGCAGAGGTGTATATTATGGGCTGCCCTCACTGCAGCCAAGAAAATGCTGGCATTGAGATGCTAGCCGCCTCATGTTTTATCGCAGCAACAACAGATCAATTATTTTCTAGATATAGTTATGATGAAGAGGTCAGTGGCCTGGATGCATGCAGCCAGTGGGAAAAGCCTTAGTATGTGGGATGGTGTTTACATTATGGTTAAAGAAAGAGTACAACATAATAGTCTGTCTACCCTGATCTGTATAGAATAGAATAGAATAGAATACTTTATCCCACCCTGGGGAAATTTCACAGATACAGTATAATAAAGTGCAGAATACTTTTATATAAATATCAGAGACAGTAAGAAAAAAACATATTTACATGATTTACATTGCATTGCACTGTGGTTTATTCCTGTAAATTATATTAATTATACATGTATTTATTTTTATTAGTGTTTTTGCATTTTGAGGTCCGGGTTGGGTTGGTACGGGGGTTGCCATCGCTTCTGGGGGTGGGCGAATTTATGATGTTCACTGCTCTTGAACCCTTTGGAACAAGCATTGCAAGTACCAGCGCTAGGGTCTGAAGGAAGGGGTTTGGATTTTGAATTGTGTATTTTTTACATGTAGCTTATTTGAACCGTTTTTCCAAGATCCTTCTACCCAACCTTTGACCTATCACCGACAATAGTAGTCTAGCCAGAATATTCACATTTGAAAAGATAAGTGTCAGCCCACAATTAATGTCTATGTTGTCATAAGGGGTGGTGGAGAACTCTGAAAAACATAACCATATGCAGTACTGTGCAAAAATCTTAGTCCACCTGTAGCTTTTGTTATTTTTGCACGGTTGAAATGAGCATAAATATTTATTTCTTCACACACAACAGGAAGTACGAAGAATACATGCACAACCATAAGACACACAAAAACTGAACTAAAGGGGTTCTAAAAGTTACAGTGACTATTTAGTGTAACAGCACAAACCATTCCGAATATCTGACAATGATGTGATTGATGCACTGAATTAAACCTGGTATAAAACATCATAACACAGACACCATGAATCTCATATTGTCTAAACAAAAGGGTGAAGACATGTTGAGAGACATGCAAAGAGAGATCACAGTAGCTCATAGAAGCTGTTTTTCCCCCTGAAACGTTTGTTTTCATATTTATTATATATTCAAATTGGCAAATTACACAAACTGAGAAATGTGTGGATATTATAACTTCACCAAACCAACAAACTCAACATTGACCTAGTACTTTTACATAGTACTGTATGTCCGTAACTCTATTCATTTATAATCTAGGAAAACAATACTGTCTATTTTTCCCATTAACTTGTCAGCAGGTGGTGGAGCAGGTAATGGTTGTTTTTATGAAAAGCTTCATCCATGTGTACTGCGTCATTTACAGTTCACTATGTGGCCTAATAGAGCTAAGCTACAATTTACAGTGTATTGGAATTGAGCTTTGAGGGCAGACTCGGGGCTACAGTGGCTCTCATAATGGTCCGAGTTTCGTCTCAGAGGTCCAAGATCACAGGCTTGTTTGACAGTTCAGTACAAATCTCTGTAAAACAATCTATACCATAACATTGGAAGTGTGTTTGTGTGTGTGTACGCGCAGTTCTAAGAAGATTTTAACTGGCCACTTTGGTACCTACAGTTGAGGAATAGTCCCATCTCTACATTACGTGTCTTGGCAAATTGAAAGGATCAGTATTTTGGGAGATATTAGTCATTTTGGAATACAATAGCATTATAAATCACATTGCTCAGTTAACAAGAAGCACAGTACCATGCTGCATGATGGGAAATGAAGTTATAAACATAAATCACACGCTAACTAACTTCAGTCCCTAGATATTGGTATTAATATGATCTGTGGTTCTCTGTGGGTTAACGCAGTAGTAGCATAATACATCAACAAGTTCAGTGTAAATAGAATGTCAAAACTCAAGGTCGATATTTTATGAAATTTTTCTTTCATAGGTCTTTTTTTTATTAATTGAATTAACAGAATATGAATAAAAACACTCACTTTACAGGAAGGTGATTTATCATTTTCTGAATAACATTCACCCATGATGCAACTCATAACCCTACCCAAATGTGAACGGATACAAACAAGCACTGAAAAACTGTATGAAAAGATGGAATGAACCATTAACCATGTTTAAAATGCATAGTGCAGTATAAAAGAACAACATAAAAAAAAACCCAACTAAATATTGATATTATTTTCAAAAGCAAGGTAAAGAAAGTAAATAATAAAAAATAAATAAATACATTAAAATATATTTATGTATTAAAAACCAAAGGGGGGGGGGGTACTCAGATTTATTTATTTATTTGTTTTAAGTCAACAGACAACAAATAGCTAATTTTTATGCAAATGCATTTTACAGCTAAAATTCTCTTGCAGCTCTTGAATTCAGCGAAAAATGTGATTTATCTGTCCCACAGGCCAAGTATCAGTCTTTATTTATCATGCTACTGACTTAATAAGTTAAGTTAATTTCTAATGTTTGTTCGTTTTATCCAAAAAATCTTGTTTATTAATGGATCATATTTTTAGTATTGATATTCCACACAGTATGGGGACGTTTAACTTTGCTACTAAAATCACTAGTATAATAATGCTATGCTTCCACTCACTGAATAAAGCGGGAAGCTCAGTTCATACACGCATCTGTACAATGGTATCATCAGGTTTTCTTCGGTCAGTCAGTCAAAATAACACAGTCTTATTTTACTTCACCTGCTGCATCAGCTGATAATGTCCATTATGTCTCTGTTAGCTTTGTTTTTAGACAGAAAACAGCCACCGTAAAACCACAAATCAATTCTCTTTTCTGTCAGTTTATGTCAATAGCTGCACCAAAGATCTGTTAAGTCTGAACCCATGTGTCAGCACACAGCAGTAACCATAGCAACATCATAGTTACTTTATATCTTCATGAACTTCATACTCAAACTGGAGTCTAGAAGAAATGCTACAATTCCAGCATCTTCTATTCTTTTCATTTAGAGTTGTGTGCACTGGTCGAAGCAACACTCTGAAAATTGTTTCTTGAGAATGTTTGAGAACGTGAACCATCATATTCTACTCCTTCGAGTGCTCACATACATTCACAGTCACGTGTCGGCCCGTGGCTGTGCATAAATTCAGCGCACACCTTTATAATAGAACACCCATACCTATATGAAGTGGAGTACATATTGTACTTCCAAGTCAAATCACATTACATTTATTTATGGGGCTTATGTGGCATATTGCTCGGGCGTTTTGACACGGACCCTTCATCCGAGTGTTTGAGAAATAAAAGATCAATTCAGCAGATGTAGACAAAGGCAGGGGATTTACAGAGCTGAGTGTTGGACTTAGTTACCTACTTATATTCCATATATGACTCGGTCACAAATATGTATGTACAACATTGTTTCTGACCCTTGTTAGTCTATTAGTGATACACTAGATCTTTAAATAGGGCTGATTTTTTTTTCACTATTCTTAATCACTATAGAACAGTCCTCATACTGTCTGAGAGTCACATTTAGAACTCTTTATTCTAAACACTCTCATCCCATAAAGACCCAATTATCCACTGGTGACCAAAACCATCCACTCAAATAACCATTTCAATACCTGTTTATCCACTAATCCTATCAATACATGTAAATAATTGGTGTAAAATACAGTTTTTCATCTTTTCATGGTCATCAAATATGACCCATTTGGATGTTCAGAGGCTCTGTGGTTACCGTGGAAACACCATCATCTTCTACAAGATTGATTCACCACTAAAACCCATGGAGTTTGATAAATTACAGTGGATAGATACGCTTGGTTTATGTTCATTTAATGACAGATTTGCTGGAAAAGTCACTTTTTCTTCATTTTCTCTGTTTCTGATATAATAACCCTCAATTTTACTCTGAGATTTTATGAACACTTGCATGAAAACACCATATTTTTACTGAAAAGACACCACATACAGAAGAAAATATTACAATAAATGGTGATAAATCACTTTAAGAAGGTTAAATATAGATAAAAAAAAAATCATTTGTGAACTGCCACTAAAGTAAGACTGGGTCCTTAAAGTAGAAATACTACATATAGCTGCTTTCAGTGGTACCTGGCCTTTTCAAAAGGTGCTTTAGATGAAGCAAAGTGAGTATCTTTATTTTAAACACTATCTTTTCCTAACATGGGTTGACCAGACTTCTAAAATTGCCTGTCATTTCTTTGTCAGTGGGTCCAGCTGATCTGTCTTTGATTCTCATTGCAATTCATCTTTTTTTCTGGCAGCTCAGCAGTGTGATCATAGGTCTAGACAAGTGACATCAGTTACACTTGTATGGACATTTTCTCTCTTCGTGAGGTGTTGAGATGTGTAAACTGAACTCTGAGTTTATCTTGGTTTAAACAGTCATGGTGTTTCCCAGCTGCCAGTGGACCATAGCCCATAAGTCAGGATGGGGCTTGTCTGCAGAGCTCTTGTCAACATACCTCCATCTCAGAATGACTCCTACTCACTCCTTAATCTACATGAGGGCATTCGGGGAGATGCCGTCAACAAATCCCATGTTTTCTCCATTGACGTTATTATATAATGACCTTTTTTTTTTAGTTCAGTTCGATCAGTCTCGCCCGTTTTTGTTATAGGATGATGTGCTTCCTGTAGATGAATTCACATTTTTGTCTATTTTCCCCTACATGTGCAGCTACTAATGATGTAGTCCTACCCGCCCACTCCATGCCTTAACTTAGCTATCTGGTAAATTACGGTTGTAGGAGTCCCAGACACCTTTACATAGCATAACACAAAATTATATAATGATAAGTTACAGATCAGCCTCTGGCGTCACTTATTGCAACATTTTTTTGAGGAGGAAAATCAGTCACCACACCTAATTCCCAGGGGGTTTTAGACGCTTTACTTAAAAGTGTGCTGAGCAAAGTGAATCTTTTGCTTAGTATGCTACTTTTTATGAATACTTTCAAATGGGAGTCTTCTGGTTCTACAAAATTTGATCACCAAAATTTGATCTTTAATGTGATGATTCATGTCAGTATCACCATTTTAGGGGTTTTCAGGCTTTTGAACATGAACCTGTGGATTCTCTCCAAAGTGTCTCTGCCCTTTTGTAAAGTGATCACTTTAATTAGCTTTTAATTTCACAACATTTTCATCTTTTTGGTGCCTTAATAAAATGTCTGCCAAGTGTTAACCTCAAAGACTGGTTTGCGCAGAGTTCAGCTGTGCTTCTGAAAGCTTATGCCTGGTGTGAATACGACTTTAACACCACAGAGCCAGTGTGCAGATATTTATCAGTCTGTCATCTTTGTCTCCTCTGGTAACTCATTATTTAACTGAAGTCCTGTAATTGATGTGAAGTACCTGCAACTTGTGTTTGATGGCGGCTGGCGCTGCGTCGTAACCCATAGGAGTTTCAGATGTAGTGGATGAAAGTGTAATATTCCTGGGATTCTTTTTTTTTTTTCTTTTTTTTTTTTAAATTAGCCAATTAGACATCCACGTAGTTTCCCATTTCCATTTCCAACCCTGCGTGTGCTTCATGGGCTCGACACAGATTACTGCTAACATTAAAAGAAACCTTGATCATATTAAAACCAAATGTTATCTACCTCCTGTAGCTTAAAGTATCACTTCAGATGGTGTTCAGACGTGTGATATTTAACAGACTTATCAGGATGTACTTGTAAGAGAGGAGAAAATGTCCAAAAGATAATCCAGACGAGGCAGACGGTGCAACTTAAACAGGGAAACATTTGCATAAACACACCAGAGATATGACTTATTAAAAATATGAAACCTCTGAGTATTGCTCGCATAATGCCCATATAATGTCAAAACTAAACAGAGGAATCCTGTGGCAACGGTGATACAGTGAAGAGACAAGGAGGGAAATGATTGTCAGATTCAATGTGGAGTGAAAAACCTCCTCAGCCCTATTATCAGGTGAAGCGCAGACTTTCTTTTGACTCCTACTGTGGCTGCTTGTTATTTCCAAAATTCCATTTCAGTGCATCGAAATGGAAAACTGGATGACTGCGGGAGGTCACCCACGATACCAAGCACCAAACAGAATATGACGTCTTTTCAAAGGATGTTTTTATTTATTTTTTTTATTTTTGTGGTGACATGTGATTTGACCCATTGCAATTTGTGACAGAAAATGAATGCAATACAAAAAAAATAAAATAAATAAAAACAGGGGAAATATGCTGCGATCTGAGGACATGTCAGTCCTGGTTGAAAATTGAAACATCTTTGCTGTAATTTGTTGTTGTTTGAAATTTCTAACTACATGCCTCTTTTTCTATACAGACATTGATGAGTGCTCTTTTGACCGTGCCTGCGACCACTTTTGTGTCAACTCTGCCGGCAGTTTCCAGTGCCTTTGTCATAAAGGTTACGTTCTCTATGGCCTGGCACATTGTGGAGGTGAGCCAACACCCCCCCCACCCCACCCCCACCCCTGCTCTCTCTCACTCCTCACACCTTGTCTCCTATAAACCCATCCATCCTTCCTCTATTGCCTCTCACACCTCTTTTATTAACTCCATTATTTACCTACATCACTGGCAGGTCACAACACAAGACAATTTGACTATTTTATTAATAGTACTTAAGTTGTTTTTTTTTTTGTTTTTTTTTACAGACGCATGAAACATAACAATGTGTATCTGTGCCGGCCATAGCAGAGGTTTATGTTTAAACTGATTAATTAAGGCATTTAAAACACTTTAGATAAATATGGATCAATTCCCAAAGCAGAGTTATGTTTTTAGTCCAGTGTCCTACCTTCCAGAAAGAAGCTGATTTATTGTTTTGTACCACAATAAGAACAATTTGGTAAGACTCCTTGATAGCAAATACATCATAGCGTATTTCATGCTTATTTTTTTTTTGCAAATTCTAGTTATTTGCTTTGTTTTGTTTTTGGTAGTGCTGACGAAAGGTCTCTGTGGTGATACATTAAGTGCAATGTAAGATTTCACAGCTAAACAAAAAAAATTCTAATTTGAATTTCAAAGTGTCCTTGAAAACATCCACAACAGAAATGTCCTTGCCCACTTCGGCACTTCTTTGACAAAAAATAAATGTAACTAAAGACCCACTTTGATTCATTACGTATTTCAGAACAGTTTTAAGTCTCTGCAAGTTGATTTTTGAATGTACTGAAATGAGCTGAAACAGGTGGCTGCCTGGAAGGCAGGAAATCAATCTGAAAGCTTGGCAGTAATGTAAAGTGTAGACGATTTGTGCTGTAGTTAATGGACTAAAACATGAAAAAACTTGGTTATGGTCCTTGGAGTAAGATGGAGTATGACCGTGTTCACCAAACTTTAACAGGTACCAAGTGTACTCTGGTGTGGTGGAGATAGTAGAAGCAGCCTTTGGTGTTAGAAGGTGTGTGGGGGTGTGTCAGATCTGCCTGGCAGGCAGCAAGAGGCCCGCCAGAGCACATCAGGGTGGTGCGGCTGCCCTTTGATGGAGTGTGTATCACCAGTTAAAATCTGCTGCTGTCTCCAGTGCCTCAGGGCCTCACAGTAGTTGTGGGAGAGACAGAGAGACAGCATATGAACTCAAAATACATAGCTTCGCAATGATTCGCACTGTTTTCTTTTTTCTGTTGTTTGACAGGTCTACTGATCAGGAATGTTTCAACAGAATGTAAAATAAGGAAAGAGATTTGTGAACTCTAACATGTACACGCACAGATTGTGCTCATGAGGTCTGCACTAACACGACAGCGCATGTGCATTAGATACACACCAAATTTGGACCAAAAAAAAAAACTGTTTTAGGCTTTTATGTGATGTTGTAAAGTAACCTGCTACAAAATACAGCCTCTAAATGATGTTAAAACCAAGAGAGGGTTATATGATGAAGCTGGATTGTGCTATATTGTAAAGTGCTTTCATTTTTCCCATTACCAGCATTTATTTTTCGAATCACATGATGTAGTGCAGGAAGTTACATATGGGTTTAATAGGTTCATGAGCTCCATTCCACACATACGGAGCAATATTAGCTGTCAGTTCGAGGAAGAAAAGCACCAGAATTGGATTTGTAAGGCTTTTACTCTCATGATGGACTGTGATCAGGCCACGCTGAGCAGCAGAGAGGAGGAGATGGTGTGGTGTAAATGACTCTCTATACCATTGTTGAGAGAGCCAGTGATGAATGATTTCCTCCCTCTTTTCATCGGTGTTGTCGGAAGTGTTAGATAACCCCAGAGATTTATGGTGCTCCCTGTTGTACTTTCTCACTACTCGCCATAACCAAGGTTATGTTGTTCCCTGTGTAGTTTATCAACCGAAATATAGCTGCCAAACAATCCAGAAAGCTCTGCTCAGTGTTTAACAATAGACTCACCCTAAACAAACCCAATTAGGTCAGTGACCTGCTGTCAGGCATTGTACTGAGGCCTGACAGCATTCCTCCCAAGTGAGAGTATATGCAGCCATTCTGCCTTTCAGCTAGCCAAACAATCCCCTCATTTCTGCTTATCTGGTAAGAAAACACACTCAGAGCAGTTGTGACTAAATTGTACATTGTATGTATTTTTAAAATTCTGAATCTAAGGGAGCCAGCAGTGACAGAAATGAACTTTTTTTTTTTTTTGTAAAAAAAAAAAAAAAAAAATACAAACAAACAAACAAAAAAAAAAAACAGTCTAGGTTGGTTTTTTTTTGTTGTTTTTTTTTCATTTAAAATCTATTATTATGATGGCGTTGCAAGTCACTCGTACCTCCTGATGCTACATCTGCTAAACTGAAGATGACCATGTCACAATGAAGTCAACCATCACAAAAATGTTGCTGAGACTAAATGTCAATTTGTCGTTTTGTGCTGTCCTTTCCGTTCCTAGCGCGTCTCGGTCCGATTGTTTTTACGAGTGCACACAAAAGAAAACGACTAAAGAGACGTGATAAAAGGTCAGCATTGATCTATTTGGTTACACACCAAGTATGGGAGGAACAAAGAAGTCAAAACAACAGTCGCTGGCAGATGAGATCAGTTTCCATCAAATATTCATTAAACTTCTTTGTCCTTTAAATTGAGTGCTTTGATGCAGAGGATAAGCAGCACATCTTTCACAACATTTCCAAGCGACACTGGCTACACATTGGTGGAGAAGAGTTGATGAAGTCATCATCCTCTCCTGGGAGTGCAGAGGCATGCAGACTGTTTTTATTCATGGTGAATAATTGAATGAGACAAGGAAGAGCATTTCATATCAGTGGGCCAGATCATCAATCACTGCCATTATCTCTGTCTCTTTCCCGATGTCTCCACCACTTGTCCGCAGCCTACCGCATCCTCGGCTTTAAACACTAAACTAATTTTCAGTCTGGCGTCTATCACAGCCAGCTTGCATCTGGTTCCTGGGTGCTTTTAGTGGCTTTCTCTTGGTGTGTGCGTAGAAAGGTGATCATAATTTATTCCCTGCTGCGAGTCTTCCCCCTGTTGAAGTTTCGACCATGAAATTGAATGTGGTGACATCAAAACGAGGAATTACTTCTGTTTACACACAAACACATTAATCTTCCATGAATGTGACACTCCGGCAGGATGTATCGAGCTGACCTCACAGGAACTCCTCATTTGCAGCTGTCAAGTATATTTTTTCTTAATAGTCGAGTTTCTCTTTTATTTAATTCAACAAAATTGACTCCAGATTGTTTTGGATTGACCACATTGCTTTCAAATGTTCCCTCTGTCATCGAAAAGCTTTTCTCTCCCTCATGTGTTTTGATGTTTAGAGTCTTTGTATCTCTCTTTTGCATGTCTGGATCCTCTTAATGTGCATGTGTTATTACATGTTTTCCAGATATTGATGAATGCAGCATAAATCGTGGGGGCTGTAAATATGGCTGCATTAACACTCTGGGGAGCTATGAGTGTACCTGTCCACCTGGGTATAAGCTACACTGGAACAGGAAGGACTGTATTGGTATGTAGCTGCAGTGCCCTCTAGTGGTGAATCCACAGACACACATATAAAGCATAGTGAGCACTGTGTCTTCTTGTCATTAACCACAACTGATTAGAACAAGGGGGTCAAACTTATGGCATATGGTACAAAACCAAATCTGGTGGGATGAATTTGTGAAATGCAAAAATTATATTGAAGATCTTAACAATCCAAGGTGTCAAACTCAGCACGATTTGATGTCAAGTGGGTTGGATCGGTAAAATAATTCTTTATTTATTTAACTAGGAAAGTCCCATTGAGATTAAAAACCTCTTTTTCAAGGGACAAGAGGCAGCAAAAGTTACATATACAATATTACAACACTTGTTACAATAAAAAAATACACTGAATAATAGAATAATTACCTGTAAATAATGACAACACCATATTTTCCTATTTCTTTTAGTGTCAAAAATTAAAATTATGTGAGAATGTTTCGTTTTATAAACTATCTTTTTTTCCAAAAAAAAAACAAAACGTACAACCTGAAATGTATTTGAAAAAAATATGCAGTGCAGTTTTAACTAAATTATGCCTGTTACTAAATGTTTCATGACTGCATACATCCACTGGAATCTGTAAAGTGTTATGTGTATTTTTAAATGATTTAACGTTAAAATTACACTTATTTTACATAGTAATTTCAGCTTGTTTGTGGTTGTTCATGTAACTCACTTTTTTAAAGGATAATTTGTAAAGGGAAACCTTCTCATAATGTAAAATTACAAAGAGAAGAGTATGGAGTTATTATTTATAGGATATTATGCTATTATTTTACTGGTTTGGCCCATTTAGGATCATATTGGTTGTACCTTGCCTCTGAAGTAAATTGAGTTTGACACCCTTGGACTATAAAATGGCTGTTTTTTTCACATTTTGTGTCTGTTTCTTTTTGGTTAAATTGTTTCTCAGAGTTGGTGAAATGTCCTCCTGGACTTGTTGCACCTAAGGCCACGCTGACCTGTAGCAAGATGGGTAAAAAAGAGAGCTGCTCTCTCACCTGCGCCTCCAAGGCTCACTATCTCGCAGGTACATCACATCCTAAACCATTGACACATATCTGCACATCTGTGTCATCAAAAACATTTCATGAACCCAATTTGTTTTTGATCTTTGGCAGAGTCTGATAACAGCTACTCGGTGAGCTGTGGTATCCCCATCCTCAGAGGAAAGTCCTCCCCATCCAGACTCAACTCCAGCAGTAGTCAGAGCTGCATAGGTTCGCTAGCGTCTCAACGTGTCTAATTAATCACTAATCATCTATCTGGTCTGTCTCAAGCAGTTGCAGTGTGCATGTACCCACTTTGCTGTTTTTGTCTGTAGAGACTCTGGCCCCTCCAGTGAAGCAGTCGGCTTCTTTCAAAATTAAAAACGCCAAATGTCATCTGCACCCAAAGCTGACTGGGAGGACAGAGGACAGAGGACGGACACTAGGACCAGGTCTGTCGGATCAGTATTTGTTGGGGCTGTGCATGATGCAGTTTTGGTAGTTAACAGAATATAATTGAGCATTATTTACTGCTACTATTTTTACCTTTTTGCTTTTTTTACACGGAATTTTATACAGTTATTTATTCCATGTACACCACTTGCGGTTGTTTTACACTAACCCTAATGGGCCAATTCCATCCCATTAATTATCACAACATCTACAGTTACATTTGCACTGATTTTTATGCATCTTATTTAATCTAAAATGTCTTGATGTACAGTTATTTGACATTCCCTGTTTCCTGTACTACTCTTACACCTTTGGGACAAAGTGTTTAGAGTGTTATCCTACCTTTGAGCCTACAGATCTAAGCATTCATACACTGCAAAAAGTCCCCTTGAAAATTTGAGAAAAAAATATATAAAAATAAGAAAAATAATACTTAAAATAAGCAAAATTATCTGCGAACAGAACAAGAAAATTTTACTTGGCAAGATTTTGAAAAATAAGAAAATAATACTTGTCCCATTATCAACCACAGCATTCTTAAAAATAGTATTTTTAGACTAAGCTCAACTAGATTATGCAAAATCTTAAAATAAGAAAATTTGACTCATGAAATGCATGTTCAGGTCCTTTGATTGTTGATCACTCATCATAAAATGTGGATAATGTTTGTTTTAAGCTTCAAAGTACTTAAAACTAGGTGTAAATACTCAATGCCAAGACTGTTTGACTAAATAAGGTAATTAAGTCAAAAGTATCTTGAAACAAGCAGAATGATCTTGTCTGACAATTTTATTTTAAGCAAAAATAACTTATCATAGAAAAACAAGAAATTTTAGGTTCATTTTAAGAAAATATATCTTAATTAAGATAACACTTTTTGCAGGGTAATTCTGAATTGACATTTTATACATTTTTATACAATTTATATACTGTTGTCTACCTTAAGTGCCACAACAACACATAAAAATTAATCTACAAGTAATGCATCAAATTCTACACCCCTCCCCCATAATCTTGTGATTGCAGTGATTCTATCCCCATATCCTGTATCCATGTATGTCTAAAAAGTCAATGAGTACAGTACATAATCTAATAATTTTTTGATTTGTGATGATGCAGTAATAATAATCTTTATTTTGTCAGTATTTCTAACATGCAACACACTGAAATTTGACCACCAGGGTGAACAAATGGGTTGGTTAGGTGCCTTGCTCAAGGGCACATAAGCCAACAACTCTCCCCCTGTCCAGGGAATCGAACCAGCATCTTTATCAGACACAAGCTGACTTTCCAGACATCTAGGCCACAGCTACACCCAAGCACGGCAGAGCTTCCACTCTCTAAGATGTAATCAATTAGGAGCATAAAACAAACACATATGCAAATACATGGATAGATACCTGAAATTTACACTTAAATATAGAACACCAAATTAAAGCACGAGTTCCATTTTGCCATTGGAGGATATAATGCTACGGCTACATTCCCTCAAACTGAAGATCATGCTTCCTCTGCTGCAGGTGTGTTATATGTACAAGATGTTCTTTCAGTGAGGATGATATATGTGCTGTAAAAGCCAATGCGCCTCCTTGGTTTAACTAAGGGTTTATACTCGTACTGCCGTTAGCACGTGTTCTTTTGAAATCATAAAGATGGATAGCTGACATGGCAGCGTGGCTATCCTCACTAAATAATTTAGTACTCCTAGGCACTTATACTCTTTGAACATGATAGCATGGAGATGGAGTAACAAAACACTGTCAATCTTAAGACAATGTGTCACCACAGTGTACAGTAAAAGCACGCTAAATCCATCTATTACAGTCACAGTCTTGGCATTATCAAATCATCCATGACCATCAACCCTTTTACTTGAAATTTATTTTTACTTAACTTAAATACCCAAAAATCCACCAGTGACCAAAATCATTGATGAGCTGATCCACTAATCTTATCAATACGTGTAAATAATTGGTCTAAAATGCAGTTTATCATCCTTCCACGGTTGTTCAGAGGCTAGTGATCGAAGAAACACTGTCATCTTCTACAACATTGATTCACCAGTAAAATGAAATGAAAGTGGATCGACACACTTGATGAAAAAGTCACTTTTTCTTCAGTTTTCTCTGTTTTTGATATAATAAACCTCAACTTTATTCTGAGCTTTTATGATCATCCACAACGATCAGTAAATGAAATATAGGAAAATATCTGATTTTGACTTAAAAATGCAAAGCAAAGAGCATAATATTGGGAAAAAAGGGATAAATTGCTTAAGAACAGTTAAATAAATAGAGAAAAATGTATTTGGGAAGTGCCACAAAAGCAGCACTGGGTCTTTATGGGATAAATTAAACTGAAAAGATGATATTATGTGATAATATTTATACTCAATAATTCATTCAGTAGTCACTTTTACACAGAGATCCCTTTCCACCAGTGAAAGATTTACACAGCCAAGCCAACGGTGTAACAGAGGTGAGACCCAGGTTTTACACAGTGAACCAGTGTTCCTGGAGTCAAAGGGGCAGTGATACAACACAGCAAATAGTGTGATGTATAACTTGCGTGTCAGAAATACCCAGAGCATAGCGGCGATGGCTCTCAAAACAACAATGGAGGACGAATGGAGCCACAAATGTGAGCATAAATAGAGTCCTGACAACAGCCCGCGGATCTCGGCATCTCCTGAGTTCAACATCTTTCTGGTCGTGTTGATATGTTTCTTTACTCTACATGGCCCATGCTCATTTTAACCCCCACCCCCACCCCCCCGCCGCAATATGCCACATGCAATATGTCATCAAAATGTCACACCTTGATTGTGCAATGAGAAGCGTTCCTTTTACATAGTGTTCTGCAATCATGTTTCCACCTTTATCACAGCTCTGTTATTACTTCCAGAAGTGTTACAGAGGTGGGGGCCAAATGATACCCCCATTTTGTTTACACACGTCATTCTGGAATGAAAGTGAAATATTCCCAGAACAGAAATCCTGTGTAAAAGGGGCTATTCATTCATTCATTCATCTTCTGAACCTGCTTTATCCTCACTAGGGTCGCAGGAGTGCTGTCCCAGATACTTGTTTGTGAAGGCGGGGGCTGACATATAAAGACAAACAACCGATCATTCACAATCACACCTATGGACAAATTAGATTAATCAATTAACAGTGCTATCAGTGCGTGTGTTTGGGTGGTGGGAGGAAGCCAGAGAACAGGAGAGAACCCACGCAGACATGGGGAGAACGTACACAACTCTTTAATATTAACTGAAAATGTAAAATGTTGTTGTCCTATTGGAAGTGTTAACAATTTTAAACCAGCACAGTAACACACAGAGAGACCAGTGTCCCTGTTACCATGGTAATTAACTTTCAGTCCTGTCTGTGTGCTGCTCTGTGTCTCATGGATGCATCACACACTGTTCTCTTCTGGTGCCACAAAGTTATCTGTTCCAAAGTTATCTTTCATTTCTTGTTGTTAGCTTTATGTCTATAGCTACAAAGACCACCGACTGGTTTAAGAACTTCGTAAACTCAGCAGCAAACCCCAAATTTATCCCCAATTTATTTTACATCCTCATGAGGTTAAAGTGACTCAGTGATAAAAGAAAACAGACTATTCTGTCACTACATTCTACACACTATATAATAATAATGGATTATCTTTCTATAGCACTTTTCAGGGCAGCTGAAGAGCTTTACATTATTGACCCATTATTCATTCGCTCTCACATTCTCACTCTTTATATGGATATAAACATTGGAATAAACCACATCTACACCATGCAGGACTTCAAATGCATGGTGATTTTAGGAATGCATGATATTAGCTAAACTTGCGATATGTGATTATGTACAGCATTGCAATAACAATAATATTGTGATATTTCTCATTCACCTAAAGAAATACCAAATTCATCTAAGAAAAGTGTTCCTTAACAATATTAAAATGAGTCAATTGTTTGCATGCTGACTCAATTAGAATTTAAGCCAAGATACTGAGCGATTTCAATCAGTTCCACAATTCTATCCAAAAACCTGGTGAAGCTGCAACAATAGACCTTCAGACACAAACAGTCAAATATTTTGTCATTTTATTCACATATAACAATGTGTAAAGGAAATGGATGTATTTCATAATAAAAGTGGCACAGTATCAACATGTAAGAGCTTTAATAAAACAATATTCCATTGATTGTCTGGTTTAGTAAATACTGCATTTAAAAATAAAATCTTTAAATATTTTATTTATTTTATTTAACCTTTATTTTACCAGGTAAAATCAATTGAGAACAGCTTACATATAACTAAAATATAATTGTTCAGGCCTTGTCAAAAGGTGTGCTCTGAAAATAATCACGACTTTTCAACATTAATAACATTTAAACTTATATTCAACAACAGCAGTAGCATTATTTAAGTTTTTTTTTTTTCTATAAAAACTAGCATATTAGAGTGATAGAGAAAACAAGTGGAGTACCACATATTGTGTAAAACAGAAAGTTTATAAAAATAAAATAACATAAATTACTACACATATTTTTGATATAAATATTGCGCACTCTGTTATCTCAATAACAAGATTTTTGCAATATATTGTGCAGGCCTAGTTGATTTTAAATATAATTATGGTAAAAATGTTCATGCCAGTTGTTAGCACTAAATATTATTATATCAAATCAGTGTTTCTTTAAAAAAAAACAACAAAAAAACATGTCAGATTAGTTTGATGCCATCTTTGTTGAAGGCTGATTTTTGTTCCTGAATGAGAGTTTAAAAATTAAACACGTCCGTATGAGTTAAAATGATCATTTATAGTCAGTGCTAGGGCTGGGTGATAAAAATGATGGACGCAAAGTAACTTTTTCCTTGATAGAAATATGAAAGTGTCGATACAGCTTTGATAGAATTATTCTTACATGTTTTGACAGACATAAGAACAGCCAATCATAATTAAGCAGTGCTGCACTGAACCAATCTTAATAGAACCCAACACTGGTGTAACAGCAGCTGCAGAACACACGCCCAATGTTTGGGCTGTAGTGGGATTTTGCATATTAGCACGTAATGTCAACTTTATGAATGTGTTACACAGAAAAACGATAAAACCAAAAAGTAAACTTACATTTTCATATTAACTTTTTAAGTGGTGAACAGTGTTTCGTAACCCTGCTGATACGTGACCACATTATGGGAATATTTGGTTTTGCACAGAAGTTTCTTTCATGCATTCTCTGGTGATTCTCTGGGACATTTAACCTAAACTCTTATCAAATATTAAATATATGAGAAAACCTTTCCAGCATTATGGATAACAAAACGATGCTCCTTTCAGAGAGATTGTGCGTCTGAAATATTTAAATGCTTGGATGAAGCCTGGTGATGGATACTGCACCACTTCCTCAAAATAGCTCTGCTCTTATCGGGCTGCAGAAGAGGAGATTCCACTGTGTCTGCAAGCTTACACACACACACACACACACACACACACACACACACAGAACTAATAATGGCTGGAACAACACGATTAAACGTGTGAGGCGATGAGTGGATGAATAGAAACACTCACATGAAATCTCACCTTTAAAGGTAGAGTAGATTAAGTCCAAACACCAAAACATTTGCATGATTTAATCCCCATCACAGAGGCTTTAAATCAGTTTGAATGGAAAATTGCATCAGGCTCCACCTCAATGCAAAAAAAAAAAAAAAAGAAAAAAGAAAAACTGAAGCTGTTTTAGAAAATGAATGAAGCACACTCAAAGCAGCTAACACTTATTCACATCAAATCAATTTTGACCCCATTTTTTTTTTTTTTTTAATTATTCCTGCTTTACTTAAAAACAACAGATTACTGATGCACTGCAACCAGATTAAAGCTGTCCTGTTCTCTCACAATTACACATTCATTTTAGTACTTACAGTACTTGTGGCGACTTCCATGAGAAAACCATGTTAGCACGGTTTAAAAGACACCAAATCCACACACCATAGGTACTGTGTTAACTACACAGATTACACTTTGTTTGCACATCAACTGAACACTGCACATACAGTTTGTAGCTACAATGCATTCCTTCTCTTAGTGTTCAGAAGTACACAGTAATACTGCCATATAGTCTAATTTTGTATTGTGTAGTCCTAAATCATAATGGCAAAAACAGCTAATTTAGTGAAATTAAAATCAGAATCTGAATCCACTTTATTTGCCAAGTGCACATACATGGAAACTCTTTGCCAGCTGGTGTTGTCTCTTTAGTTCAAGACAAATATAAATGGAAGAAAAAATGTAAAAGAAGTGGAATAAGAAGAAAGTCTGTACACATGTGACCTCTATACATAAACATATTCAGGAGGTGAGAAACAAGGTGGTAGAACAATTTGAAGGACAATTATGCAGAATTTCTTCTAAAAACCTTCATTTTTTCCCATCTTGAATCCATAATTTCAACATGAAAGAGCAAGTTTATCAAAGGAGTTGTTCCCCAGGCACTGCACAGTGTCTGCTCACTGCTCCTCATACATAAATGTGATTAACTCAGGTTAACTTAACATAGTTGTGTCTTCAACGGTCACTATAATCACCTATTCAGCAATATTTTATGCCACTATTATGATCAATGCAACATTTCAATGCTCTGATTTTCACTGTAAAATAATTGATTTTATACTGTTTATGCAGAAAAATAACTTTATTAATAAGAGCATCCAACTATATCCAGCCATAAATTTATGATATGTTACATAATAAATTGTCCAGAACAAATCAAAGTCTGTTAAATCAATTTCACAGCTGTGTCACCTGTTAAACAGAATAGTTGCATCCGTGACATCGCCGCACACAGTGTTTTTACTATGTGTTCCTGACGAAACCCAACCTCTTCATGAGGTAAACGTTAAGATCTGGATTATGCATGTCATTCCCACATAACTTTAAGCTTCTAGACATATTTATGAACCACATGCAGCTTGTAACACAAGCAGATTGAGGAGGAACCACGTCATCTTAATGCCACAGTACAGTATTAAGTTGTGACACTTATTGTACCAATCCACATTATACCCTGAGGGGAATCTGAGCTGTATAATATATTTCATGCTCAGGGCTACGCGTACATGCCTCTGGATAGATGATGTCTTCAAATTATGAGAAAGAAATATTAATGGAGTGAATCAAGAATCTTTTCCCATTTTGCCACATGTTAACAGTGACACCTGGCTCCTTGAAAGTAAGATAAAAGCGAAGAGTACCATAAATATTTGGCATAATTTATCTCAAATTACGCATATCTCAAACATTACCAACCAACTAAAAGTTCTAAGCATATAAAATCAGAAATTATTAAAGCTTTTGCTTCAAGCTATTTTTTCTTCGTTTTTTTTAAACTTTTTTTTAATAATAATTATTGTACAAAGTGCAAGATTAATGCACAAACCAAAAATACATTTATTCATTCATTCATATAGACATTATATTCAATTAATTAACAACTGCAGACTAACAATGTTTTAAAAGAACATTTTATCTTAGCAAAAGCTCTGCTTTGCACATTAACTTAATTCCCGTTGTTCTGCAGATGTGACCACCTCAAAGACCATGACTGACATTACTGACCCTTTGACCTTTTTTCTTACACCAACAGTGTCTCAGATGTCAGCTTATCTCACAACCCTGTATCTGAAAACACAAAACATATTGATTTTGCCAACCCTGTGACCTTTGCTTTAGTAGAGGGAGCCAGATGACCTTCTGTTATGTACTTAATTGAATAATATCTACAGTGGATATTTATTCTTCAATGAGAAAGCTAGTTGTTCCTCTTGAAAACATCAGTGTAGAGGCCTGCACTCAGTTGAGTAAAACTTCGACTCATTCATTAATAGTTTTAGTTAGCAGCCCAGTCACGTGAACTGTAAATGTTTACAAGTGCTAAGTAAACCTAAACTTTGTACTTTAACCATTAATTTGGTTAATGTGTTTTGAGGAAGACACTGGCCACATGTATTGTTGCAACAGTAACGCAGCAACAAGTTACACCCTGAAAACGACATCTTCACATGCAGGACTCTAACACAAAAACTGCTCTCAATCAATCAAATCAATCAACTGCACTGAAAGGCTACTTTAGGAGGGGAAGCATTAAGTTTGTATTCTAATTAAGAAAATTTGATTGTTTCAAAAGCTCCTAAAACTAACCTTAACTTGGTTACTTCTATTCAAAGAGCATAAAATTGAAATGCAAATACTGAGTTCTCCTTTGAGTTAATGATACAACACATTAGTGCATTTAGCAGGAGCCTAGAAGCAGCATGGAGGTATTAAGGAAGATGCTGAGGGAGAAGGAGAATGGTAAGAGGTGAATAGGGAGGTGCTCATACCAACCTGCTCTCACTTCCTTGTTCCTTTTTCTCTCGAACCTTGAGCCACTTCCTCAACAGGAAACGCTTGCGTCGTGGAGAGGCGCTAGGTGTTGAACAGCTAGACCAAGAGGATGCAGCGTCTTCATCGCTAGATGGTGTGATTTCAATGGAAGGCAGCTGAAGGTACTCCTTGGAGCCAGATCGTGAACGGGCTGTAAGGTGGGTTTCAGTTTGCCGGGCCCGGTCGGCGTCCCTCTCACTGGGAACATTCCTCATGCGGCGCATCTTAAATCGTTTTCGACGGAGTGTTGGGGTTGAGGAGCTGGATCGCATAGAACCATCAGACACAGCAGCATTGGTTCCTCCATCTGAGTATGCTGGAGCATCATTTGGGACACTTACTTGGAGCGAAGGGGGTCTGAGAGTATCACTCATAGTCCTGACTATCTCTCTAAAGCACAAACGCTAAAGCAATTCTTTGTTAAAACAAGAATTGCAGATTTTTCAGTTCTGCAGATTGAAAGGCTATTAGTGAAAATCTGAAATGCTGAGGCTTAGAAGAGATGAGGCACAATTAGGATCCTTCACAGTCTTCCATGGGCCTCATGTAGCCCTCACAGTTCTTCTGGTTACTTTAAATCTCTCTCCACGTGGAAGCCAGTGAGTGGAACGATTGGCTGAGAAGTCCTGATAGCGGATATCTGAGGCCAGACCGAGTCCTTCTGCTGCTCTTCAGCTGTTTGTTGATATGTATCAGTTCAGCCGCCTGCTGACAGACTGTGAAGAGCAGTCTTGTGGCCGTAAACTCAGTCTCTCAGGCTGTGGAGGAGAGGGCTGGATTAGATAACAAAGGGGGCTTCTGTTCTGAGTGAAGCAGATGAAACATGTATAAGGCCTGTCAGGGACTGTAACCCTACTCCTTTGCTGGTCCTCCCTGGGGACTGGCAGGCCAAATTACACACAGTCACTTACACATTGGCTATGCTACTGTCCAAGTTGCCAAAGCTGTTACCTTAGTTGCGTTTGCTAAAGCTACAGAGGAAGGTGCCAGTTGCCAGATGCTAGCCCTTGAATATTGATGTTGCTGTGGTCAAGGTTAGGAGGTTGTTTGTTGTCACTTTGTCCTCATTTTGAAGATGTTGCAGCATAAGAAGACATTAGAGGTCCGGGTGGCGTCCATTCTCAAGCTTGAGCCTGGTCAGTGCTCCGGTGTGTTGATGTTCCCACGTAGTTGCTGCCTACAGGTTAGAGGGAGGTGAAAGGACTGCAAGGTACAGGCAAGGCTGAGGGTGATGATGACCAAGTTACACAGCCACACACCAACACGGACACACAAAACCAGGGTGGCAGCTACATTTTACATGCACACATGCAGGCATACACAGCAACAAACAGAAAACCAGTCAAAGGAAACAGGAAACGGTTAACATGAGCTGTACACACACACATACAGACACATTCACACAACATCACAATCTGATCTACTTAACAGCCGGCTGCCTATCCACCAACACTCATCAGCTGTAATTCATCAATCACTAACACCCTTCTTAAAAAACTGATGTTTCAGAGACCTTTAAACTCTTTATCACATTCCATAGAGAGACCTGACAGGCTAAATGAATGACTTCTATTGCACTCAATTAAATGGAGGGTTTTTGTGGATAAAAGGTCATCTATATGATTTTGCAATAAAATAAACTGGAAGAAAACCAAGAGCCTTGTGATAGATCTGGATCAAACACAGTATAGTGAATGCATTGTCAAGAACAAACAATAACTGAGAAGCCCAAGTGGTTATAAGACAGGGAAGGAACTGTATCTGTTATGTACACACTATGCAAGAAAAAGGGACCAGGGATACAAACCATGTCATTAAAAAATACTGTGAAATCTACAGTACTATTTACTAATAAAAACCTGCAGAAAACATTCAGATTGTTTATTTCTGATAGGACTGGGTGATCTTACATCATGATAGATAAAGTTTTCACAGAGTTTTTACAAATTATGTCACTAAAAGATAAATAATACCACTATCACAACTTCTAAAATCATCAGTTTAAGTATAATAGCATTATTTTACAGAAACCATCACAATAATAATAATAATATGATGATGATGATGATGAAGAAAAAAAATTACCAAAATGCCTGAGTGTGAAGACAGTTTTGATTAATTACTTAATTATATAGTTACATAATTAAAAGAAACTCTGAGCTGTGTATACAACAAAATATGTATTAGTGTTTACTCTAAATATATTGTTAACACTGTAATAATGTTGGTCCAAAATGATGCAAAGGGCAGAGTAACTAGTCAGACACAATAACAAAATGTCACCACTACTTCAACCTCCAGAAACAAAAGGAAAATCCAACGGATGATGGTGAAAAATAATGACTCAGATTGTGGATTTTGATTCTATTTCAAACAACCGTCTTATGATCTATGATCTTTTGCTCAGTCCTACTTATGGCAAAGTGAAAAATGTTGACCCAGTACTAGAGAAAAGGTCAGTTCATTAAAGAAGAGGCAGCAACTTTTCTGTAGAAGCTGTTCTGCTATTATAGGATTAGACAAGTGCAAAGGACTGCTAGTTTAATTGATTTAAGATCAGAATAAAATTACTTTCTAAGAATTTGACTGAAAGAAGAACACGGTCATGTAATAATCTTGCTTTGGAGAAGTGAAGACATGAACATGTGTATCTAAAAACAGACTGTGAAGAGAAGCCTGATTTCAGAGATGATCCAAGGGACTTAATACAGTGGGATTTGACAACTGCAAACGCATAACAGAAGATACTGTAAGGCAAAGATAAAAAAGGACTTCACGTTCCCTGGCAGGGGGTTAAAAAGCAGCAGCCAAGCAGCTTATGTGATTATAAAACTCTTGCATCCTGAAATGTAGACTCATAGACCACTGAAATATAACAAGACCAAAATAACATCCTGATTTGTCCTCGCTGTGAGGATATAATGATGTGGAAAGAGTAAAGATTCCGTCTTAAATGAAATATTGCACAATTCTGTAGTTTTAACCACTTATTTTAAGACTGTGTACACAAAGGTGGAAACCTAAACATTGCTATCAGTGCAATAGAGATAGTCAAAACAAATAATCTAGGTTCCCTTTGGATTAGGCCAGAATGGATTCACTCACAAATATTTGACTTAACACAATGGTAGTGTCTAAAGGTCAGTGGAAAAGGTGCACTTTGACTCCACATTCTGCTGAAATTACTCGACTTTTTTTAACATTACTCTTTCTTCTCATTGCAGGAACAAATCATCTTCGTACATTACTGTATTTCACACCTTGTTTTCTTCTGTGTTAAATCCCTTACTTTTCATATGGATAAATGTGACAAGATATTACCGTTGTTCAGGTGAATATTATTTATCTGTCTTATTATTAGCGTTCAAATAACATGTGTTGTGTTGATTTGAGCACAATGAACAACGGCAGTCTCATACCCGTGAAAACAAACTCAGCCTCCAGGTCAGAGTGTGGAAGCAAAGAAACATCATGCATTAATCATGGTAAGACAACGTTTCTTGTTACAGTTTCACACGTTCTGGCAGTCTGAGGTCATACCCTGGCATTACTGGGTATAAATCAGGTGAACACGGCTGAGCATATGGACCAGTGGATTTTTTTTAATTAAACCAGCAGGATGGATAATTTTTACAGCATGTGCTGATATTTTACAATTTGATTAAAAGATTACCTACTTTCTTATAATGTCATGATTTAAAAAAAAAAAAAAAAGCTGGAGAGTGTGTTGATACACCTGTGCAGTGTAAATGCTCTATAATAATATTTCAAAATATAGTGCACAGCAGGAAGGGCCACTATTGGTCATACCACCTTGTGCGTCTGTGCTTTTTGCACTTTGCCATGCATGCATAAGTGGAGTAAACAGATGGACCTACCACAGAGGAGCTTTGCTGTTACAGCTGAGACACAGTTTTCCATCACCATGATGGCTACACAGCACAGAACAACCATGTGATTGCTTGCCTTTCACGCGTCATTACTGACCATCAAAGTTCAGCTCTATTGTTCCCTGAATCTCTATTCTTAGCACTGTGTCCCTGTCAGTACAATGTCAAAGACCGAGGGCAGATTACAGAGGCATTCTAATGCAGATTAAACTAGAAAAGCACTCAGAGAGCGCAAAACTCCACCAAGCAGCACAGTTCCCCCACATATTGTGACTGACACCCCGCAATATTACTCCCACATTTGTTTTTAAAAAAAATCTATTTTATTAGATTCTTTTTCAGTAGACCTTCAGCTACAGTTTGGTGCTAGTTGCAGGTCTGTATCTGCATTAGTTTCCTCACAGTGACAA
>JAPSES010000236.1:1400634-1413176 GCA_029822895.1 Maxillicosta whitleyi
AACAACAACAACAGCACAAATAACATAAAAAAATACTAGTTACACAACATCACAAATAACATAAATAGGTTCAAATTAGGTTCATTTTAAGAAAATATATCTTAATTAAGATAACACTTTTTGCTATAACTACACTGCAAATATTTGGTTCTTAACAAGATAAAAACAAACTTAGATTTATAAATGTTAGATAATTTATCTTGTTTTAAGAGCTAATTTGTTATTTTAACTGTTCGTACATCTGTCGGCATGTTTATTTCTAGATTTAACATCCTTAATTCAAGAATCTTGTCAAGTGATATTATCTTGCTGCATGGACAGATAATTTCACCTTTTTATCTTGTTTTTAGACACCTCTTTTTTGCAGTGTAAAATGAGTTATCGTCAAGGTAATGTCAGGTAAACACGTGTTCTGTACAATGTATGACCGTACACACTATGATGTCATGTGTCTACAGGAGGGGGGCAACCCTGCAGTAACTGCTTGGTCACATTTGTGAATCTCAAATGTGATTCCTCCAAGAAAGCTAAAGGACGTCGGGCACGAAACCCTTCTAATAAAGAAGTGACACGTATTACTTTGGAGCTGGAGGCCGAGGTCAAACCTGGAGACACTACAGGTCAGACATCTTAATTGAAAATGCTTTATTATTATTATCTTAAAGGGGTTATACTGTATGTAGTGTTGATGTTCCCACTCAACAGCAGGGGGAAGTCACATACTAGAACACGCTTAAAGCTACCGAAACCACAAATAAATCAACGCTATGTGCCCACAGACTATATCACTCACTGCATAAAGTACAAACCATTGTTAACGCACATCTGTGTTATGGGGTCATCACATTTTCTTCTTCAAGCTAAAACTCATGTCACTGTTTATTTTGACATCTGGTCAAAATAACAGTATGACGTATAATCTTCATGTGCTCTGTCAGCCCATTGTTTCCATAATAGCTCTGTTAGTTCTGGTTTTAGACAGAAAACAGCCAAGTAAAACCACAAATCACCTTCGTTTTTGTTTGTTCTCATTGTGTTGTCAATAACGGGATGAAAGATCACAACTGTCGCAGTTTAGTCTGAACCACGGATCAACAAACTGATTCAGCAAAGATAATAACATCACATAATAACTTTTATAAGCCTCAGAATCCAACTCGTCAAAGTAGAAGAAACACTGTTTTCAGCATCAAACTCCATTCTTTTCATTTAGAACACTGCTTTTAGCTTTTATCACTTTCTTTGTTCGACTATAGAAGTTCTTTCTTATTGATTCTCATCCCATCTGGTCACTTTCCGACACTTTGTGACACTCTGGTGGTGTTAATTTTCCTCACCATAGGAGACCGGCAGAGTGACTCATTACTCCTAGTGGTCACATGAATCCCTCCCAACCAGTGGTATAAATAAATTCACTGCATCTCCCCCAAGCACAAGTACTGCTTTTGATGTTGTGTTGTTTACTTGTTACTGATACACGCTATGTTTTATTCACATCTTACTAGGGAGTTGCAACCTCAGCTGCCTTAGACAGCGAATGGAGAAGCAGGTTAAGACGTATATCAAGGCTCTAAAGAAATCCATCAACCAGGAACGCTTCCTGATCCGAGTCGCAGGCCTGGAATATGAGGTGGCTCAAAAACTCCCCCAAGCGGCTCCGCCTCAGGAAAACTGCGGCCCTGGATGGGAGAGAGACAGTGGCCGATGTGGTAAGAGCAGGAACAGAACTAGTAACCTCTAGAAACACTTTTACATTTAAAGAAATATGACTATATACAAGACAAAGTGATATAAACAACAAGAAAAAAAACAAAAATCAAAAAAGTGAAGGGAGGAAATGAAGGTGAAATCACAAGTATAGTTACCACCGCCAGGAGGTAATGTTTTCGCCTGGGTTTGTTTAATGCGTTTATGTGTTTGTTTGTTTATTTGTTAGCAAGATAACTCAAAGAGTTATGAATGGATTTTAATGAAATTTTCAGGAAATATTCACTCTGAGACAAGGAAGAGCTGATTAAATTTTGGAGATGATCCGGATCACTGTCTGGATCCGGGAATTTTTTAAAAGATTCTCTATTAGTTATTATTATTGGCCTTGTTGTAGTACTAACAAATGTCCACCAGATGGCAGTAGAGTTTTCTCAGGCTGCACTGACTGACTGACCATCACAGAGAAAGTAAATTAAGGCCCCGCCTACCCTGAAAGCTTATTGGCTAGTTTTGCTTATTGCTACCAATCAGCGCTTTCACTGTCCAGCGCTCGCTCGAACAGACACACATGCAGTCACACACTGGTTCCACCAACACACGGTCTCTCACACACTCGCACAGTACAAAAAACCAAACACTTTACATAGTCTAAAATCTGGGATATTTTATCCGACTTGCTTTATCTACTTTGTAATTCCATTTGCTTTGGTGCTGTCCTTGGCGAACTTTTTCATTTTTTCAAAGACGTCAGTAATATTGCGGGGTGTCAGTCACAATATGTGGGGGAACTGTTCTTCTTGGTGGAGGTTTGCGCTCTCTGAGTGCTTTTCTAGTTTAATACTGTCATTTTCTTGTTTGTTTAATCTTATTCACATACCTTTTTTGCTCACTTTTTCATTTTTTTTTCATAATCACTAAGCATAAGCTCTTTAAAAGCTCATCTCTGACTGGACTCGTTGTGGATATTCTCTCAGTCAGATGTTTGTCAGGGTCATACTACCACGGTGAACAGGAGCGTTGTGTCCAGTGTCCACCTGGCACTTTCCAGGAGAAGGAGGGGCAGCTGGCCTGTGACCTCTGTCCTGGCAGTGATGGCCACGGACCCATCGGAGCGCGAAATATCTCCTCCTGTGCAGGTAATACAAAGTCCACTAATTAAAATGTGTTTGTCGTCTAGTGAAGGGATGATGTCTTAAGTGTTCCTCCGTTGTGTGTTCAGGCCAGTGCTCGACAGGATACTTCTCCAACGATGGGTTCAAACCTTGTCAGCCGTGCCCTCAGGGTACCTACCAGCCAGACTTAGGAAGGACTCTGTGCTTCCCATGTGGAGGAGGACTGAGCACTAAGCGGGAGGGTGCCAGCTCCTTCCACGACTGTGAAGTCAAAGGTCTGCTTTTACTGCTATTCATGTCCAAATAATGGAAAATATTGAATTATAAGGTTAGAATAAGCTTAACTGTAGCTTAGGAACTGCATGAATCATGATGATTTGGTGTTGCTTCAGTCACTCATGGCACTGACATGCTCCATCTCCACACATTCACCACACCTTTAATCTGTCAAAACGGCAAGAATGTCCCTCTGACACATCCATGCCACTGCGTTGCATCACTACTGCCAGAGAATTACCTCCCCCCAAAACCACCACCACAACAACAACAACCCCCACCACCCCCACCAGTATCCAGCTGAAGGCTCCATGTGCTATTACATGTATTATCACTCTACAATAGTGACACGTGAAACTGTATCTGCATGAAGTAAAGCTCCTAGATACCAAACTGTGAATGTATTCTGCTGCAGTAAAATGTTCATGTGAGTTTTCTGATTGAAACGAATGAATGAATGAATGAATGAATGAAAGATGTATCGTGAATCCTTGTTCACCACAAACATTAATGATGAAGTTACAACAGAGTCCGATCAAGCAGCAACGCACGGACACATTTAGTGTTCAACAGTCTGTCATGTAAGCAGAGTAACTTATATTCATATATTATACATATTTGAGTAGGTATTTATCAGCACTTTAACGTTATGTTTAACAAAATTTGGGGAGATAAAATTTTTAGGTGAAAAATGTCAAAATTACTGCTTTGTAACACATGGATCTTTTTTAAGCTTTATGCAAACATCGAATATTGTATAATATATAATTGTATAATAATTGTATTAGATATTATGTTCAACTATGCTGAAAATACATTTTGGAGTAAAATACTGAAAAGTCCGGTTTATTGACATGACAATGTGGTAACATATGGACAGGTTACCATAGTAACATGTAGATGACTCTTTAGCATTGTATGCATCACCCAAAATGTTGACATATTTTTAAAACAACAAACCAGATATAATCACAATGCATTATTTAAGGTATTTAATACTAACAGTGTTAATTATAGCTGGTGCTGGTTCATACTGATGTAGATAAATAAAAAATAAAAAATAATTTCTCTGTAACAATTCACAGTCTTTTTAAAAGTGACAGATATAACATGTATTTAAAGAATCAATATGAATAATCTCTGAATCCCTATCCAACTTGGAGCATGATCAGCATGTGCACAGCTGTAAATAGAGTATATAGATTTTTTGATTTGTCTTTATTTTAATTTTACACTTCTTTTGCACTTGTGTACTTTTGTGCTTTACTGCTTTAAACCTGGAATTTCCCCTTATGGAACTAATAAATGAATGTCTTAATGAGTGATGTTTCTAGTGTTTAAAAAAAAAAGCAGATTCTATTAAACATAACATTGCTTTTTAGCGTGCACGTCTATTTAAAATGGTGTTTAACACTTGTTTTTTGACTTGAGGCTTAAATTGAAAGTCCATAATCCAGACTTTTCTCTGAGACTCAATAAACAATGGCTCCCATTAGTAAATAAACCCTGCTAACTTTATGCATTTCTTCTTTTCTTGCCTGCAGTTCAGTGTTCTCCCGGTCATTACTACAACACCTCAGTACACAGGTGCATCCGCTGCCCTGTGGGAACGTATCAGACTGAGTTTAGACAGAACTATTGTATTTCCTGCCCTGGAAACACCACCACAGATTTTGATGGAGCCACGAGTGTCTCGCAGTGCAAGAGTGAGTATGAAAATGACTGTTTTGCGTGCGCAGGTTTGCTCAAATGAGAGCTGGAATGTAATTTGTTCTGTCTGTGTATGTCTAGACAGGCAATGTGGTGGAGAGATGGGCGAGTTCATGGGTTACATTGAGTCACCAAACTACCCTGGAAATTACCCCGCTAATGTGGAGTGCATTTGGAATATCAACCCACCCAGCAAGCGCAAGATCCTTATTGTAGTACCAGAGATTTTCCTGCCCTCGGAGGATGAGTGTGGTGATGTGCTGGTCATGAGGAAGAACTGTGAGTGTTTCATTTCTGGTTAAAGGAATGAGCTGTTTACATTTCAATTTGCGACACACCAGGATGAGTCTTGTATTTCATCGTAGTCACTATTTTCATCTCCGTGCCCATAAAAGGGTCAGCTACATCCATCACCACCTACGAGACGTGTCAGACGTACGAGCGGCCGATCGCCTTCACAGCTCGCTCCAGACGTCTCTGGATTAACTTCAAGTCCAATGAGGCCAACAGTGCCAGGGGTTTTCAGATCCCCTATGTTACTTATGATGGTAGGTAGCAATTTTTCCAACCTCCATTACATGTACAGCTTTGTTACCATGGAGTTCCTGAAACATTGGCATCAAAAACATCAAACATCTCTGAAGGATGTCAATACAATCATTATTTCTGTACTTACACCACTGAAACACTATATTTATTATTATTCATTTTCCCCATCATCACTGTAAAGACATTTTATACAACTGTAAACCCAAGATGACGAATGTGAGTGTAATCTAAATAGAATTGTATAATAATGATAATAATAGTAATAGAATAATAAAGTACTTTATTAATCCCAAAACTGTGAAATTGGGTTATAACAGTAGCATGGCAGGGACAAAAATGACCAACAAACCCCACCCCTCATATGTATTGTAGCTTAATTTGGCATCGATCCAGCTGATGTCATCATGTCTGTGCATGTGATGATATTAACATATCAATTGTCTCTATATATGTGCCAAGCTTAAAGTAAATTGAAACAAAACTGACATTTTTATGGATGTGAAATTTCACCCATTATAAGTAAATGGGAGAAAAAAAGATTCTAAAAAATGTAACCATGTTTCCCAAAATGTAACAATTTCTATTCTGGGTCAGTGGTAATCTCTAAACCAAATTTGGTATGAATTCAACCAATAGTTTTGCTGCTACAGACATTTTAATTTTCATCCATTATAAGTAAATGGGACTTTTTTTTTTAATTAATTAAAAATTTGAACATGGATCTACTCTTCCTAAAATGTAATTAGGTCAAATATGTGTCATTGGTAATCTTATAAACCAAATTTAGTATTAATTCAACCAATAGTTTTGCTGCTAGAGTGTTAACAAACAAACAAACAAACCACAAACAATACTCCTAGTTCCTCCCTTTGGGTGAAAATGCTTCCGAACATTTAAATCAAATAGGAAAAAAGATTAAATCAATGGATAAATGCTCCTATCTGTATTTGAAATGCCAATAAACGGAATTATTGTCTTGCCTTTTGATGCTACTCAAGATAAATGTAAAATATGTGGTGATATTGTGCATTTACTGCCACTGAAATGTAACAGTGTAGGTCTTATACTATGTTGTATTAGTCTGAGCTAATTACAAAAGGAAAGTAATTAAAAGGAGTCAGCCATTCGTCATTTCATTATCTGCTTTGTAATATAAATTCCTTCATTTTCATTTTGTTGTTTCATTTTATTTTGTTAATGCAGAGGACTATGAACAGCTTGTTGAAGACATAGTGCGAGATGGAAGGCTCTATGCCTCTGAAAACCATCAAGAAATCCTCAAGGTTAGTGGTTTTATTTCTTAATATTATGTAGCGTTGCCCATAAAGTTGTAATGACATGTTTTTGTTTTTACCTGTTCTCCTGAAATGATTGTGATAATATGATTTATTCTTGATAAAGTGTAAGTGTGATTGTACTTGGTCAAATATGATGACTGATTAATAGGAATAAAAACATGAATGTGTCTAAAAACAAAGAAACACCTTTATGGGCAGCTGTGTTTATGATTATGTATTTCTCGCTGGCACATTAGACCACCATGTAGAGGTGATTTCACTGTTATTAGATTAAACAGAACTGTTTCTAATAAACATGTTAGTATCACTATGACTCATATCATGCTTTACTGGTGATGATGTCATCTCATAGGTGGATTTTTGTGTGTAATAACTGAGTAACTGATGGCGTTAATGAGGAACTATGCAGCTTATTGCACACTGTACACCTGTGTGTTCTCTTCCGCAGGATAAAAAACTGATTAAAACTCTTTTCGATGTGCTGGCTCACCCAAACAACTACTTTAAGTACACCACTCGGGAGTCCAACGAGATGCTTCCCCGCTCCTTCATACGTCTCATAAGCAGCAAAGTCTCAGCTTTTCTGCGACCATACAAGTAAAGGTCATGCGGCGACTGAAACACCGGATCGTGACCCCCCCGTCCGTCAGCTCCCCCTCCACCATACAAGGCCACATCCCTTAACTCTTACAGGACTTATCACAGAAAACAAAACATACAAGTATGTTTACCCTCTCTTATTTTCCATAGGCTTTGACAATAAACACTATGCAGACCTGAGAAATACTGAACGTCATTTGTGTTTTAGGTTTTTGTCAGTTTCCATTCTGCGCAGGTCTGCAATCCCAAGCTCAAGCATTTAGTGGGGATGTAGAGTATGTGAGTGGGTTTGGTTTCTGTTGTGCTGGGCAATGAAACCATGAAAAACAATAGAAAACAGCTATTTCAGACAGTAGGAGTGATGTTTGTGTGTGTGGTTTGAGCTTGATAGAGCTTGTTATTGTATTTACTTAAATGAGCAGTTCCAGCTCCAACTCCTACCCTTAAGTATGACTGTTAAGTGTTGTCTAAGTGTTGTGTAACCCTGATTCCATCTACAGTGTCTGTGTGTTGTCCTCTAGGAGGAGCAGTTGTTTATTCCGTGTCACAGCTGCGTTCCAGGTCATTCAAAGCCTTACTATCTTCGAGCTCTTAGAGCAGTTTCCAAGGGTTTTACTGTTAAACAGTTAATCTATGTTTTGTTCCTTTTTTGTCCAGACTGTACCTGCCTTCTCAAACCTTCAGATATTTTTTAGTTGTTTTTCTTTTCGTGCCAACTCCAGGCAAATACAAAAGGTGGTTTATCATTGCAGGACAACAAAGGACATTTGGGAAATACTTCTAATTGTGAGAGCCACAGAAACGAGAAAATGTGATGTCTAGTGGAACATGTCTCTGAGAGAGAGATAAAGAGAAATGTCTTTGAGGGACATTATGTTTGCTGCTTCTTATAAAAGGTCACTTTAATTCTTCAGTCTCATATTGTCGTTCTCATGTACTCTACACAGTTATAGTCTAGAAAACAACATTTTCCGATTCTGTAATATTTCATTTCTTACACACAGTAACTCACATTGTCTGTCTGTGGACTACCAGTTTGTGTTTTTATTTCAATCTTGTAAATAATTCAGATGAAATTGGACGAGGGTTGAATTTTTTAATCCTATCTTACGTACACAAAAGCCTCCCCCACCCCCTTTCCCCCACAAAACAAAAAGAACATCTTGTGCCCCTTTTGTCCCACTTTTCTCAAATCCAAAGACACCCACTGCCCCCTCTGAACATCTCAAGATTTATTCTGTCCCAATGAAGACAGCTCTTCCAAAGACTGCCCCAAAAATGACGGGTCAAGTTGTTTTGTGCACTAGATTTAGACCGCGTCATCATACTCTACCTGCTTAGTTCAAGTGCAATGACGAAAAAAGAAAAAAAATCTTAAACACACACCTTTGGTTTTGGTTACACCCTATATTGTGACACACAACAAAGCTTGTGAAATGTATTTTCGGCTGCAGTCGTGTTCAGACTCATTTTGTCACTACGGGCAGAAGGTTTAGGTCAGAGTGTGCAGCTGCTCTTACATACAAAAAAATATTAAAGCTGTCGAGATTAAATTCTAATTATGTATTTGGTGTGTGAAGAATATTCTTTGTGATTTCCAAACAGAGACCAAAACAGGGTAAAAATAATTTAAATAAGAAAAGAAATGGAACAGGATCAGACCGGCAGTGAAAGTAAAACCCCCAAATGTTTTGTATATATCAACCCTCTAAAGAAAGTAAGTCGAGGCAATGCTAGCTCTAGGATTTGAGGATTATTTTGGGAGGATGTCTTGTCCTGACTCATGTAAATAAATTAAGAGGGTACCAACCTGTACCTCTAAGTACCCAAACTTCAGGATGAAAAAAAAGGGATTTTTTTTGTTTGTTTGTTTTTTTTGTTTTAATAATACATAGAAAACTTGAGGGTGATGTTGGGCCAAGCAATGTAGAACTCAGTTTTCACTTTTTTTTTGTTTTTTTTTCTGCCAGTGATTATTTTATTTAGACTCCTTTTCTGCTCATTTGGCCCACATTCTCTGAAAATTCCCCTCCCATCACAAAAAAAAAACAACCTCCTGCAACCTGATTTTTTTTTTTTTTTAATTGTTGCCTTTTAACGAGAGTTTGCTATGATGTATCAGAGTTGATAATGATATTTGCACTTGAATTGTTATTGCTCATGTAAAGAAATGTCTGGATTTTGTATTGTCTTTTTAAATGAATGGAATTGGTGTTCTTATTTTCTTGTAGCTTGTTTGTTCATGAAATGCTCACTCACAGTTTAGTCTATAGAGATAATACACATAACATTATGAACTGTAAAGAAAAAAAAAACTATGTACAAAGGTGAATGAAACAGGTTTGTACTTGTTACTACCCAAAACACTTATCAAAATAAACATACTGTACTTCAGCTTCATTTCAAACATATTTTAATGTCTGTATAATGACTCCATACAGTTCTATGAGCTAATAAGAAAAATAAGCATTAGTGTGTTTTATAAAAGGTTGATTGTAAAAATGAAAATGCTGTTTAATGTTATACTGAACAGGCTGGTTGGATGTTGTCATCTTACATAAAGTGATGTTTATCTGCTTCAGTAAGGTCGCCGTGCTGAAAAACAAAGTGTTATATTTTTAACAGTGCAATAAAACTAGTAAAATCATATGACGCATAGAGTAAAAAAAAAAAAAACACTTACGTAACAGCTTAGGTTTCGGTCTACAGGAGGGAATGCCAGGGAGCCATGTTCCATCACGGCCACAAGTAATAGTGCTTTTCCCGTGTATTCTGAAGTGAGGGTTACACGTGACAGATATGGTCTCCCTGTACTGATACTGGTCCGATTGAGCTCTCACCCAAGAAGCATTAGGCACATTTGGAAGCGGACATGTTATTTCTGTGTGGGAATGGAGCCCAGTGTTAATTGTAATGATCTAAAAATACCTGAAATGATCATATTTTGTTGCACAACGTATCATATTCAAGACCTTTGCACTCAGGAGGAGCAGAACTCCACGTCCCATCTTCAGTACAGTAGATCTCCTTTGGTCCGATAATGGTTCCCACAAGACACTGATATGTAACCACGGTCCTGTAGGTGTACGGAGGCTCTATAGGTTTAGTCCTCTTTGTGTTTGCCACTTCTGGAGGCTCGTCGCACACCACAGCTACAAGAAAAGCACTTGAACTTATCTGAAAACATGCAGGAATTTAAAAGCCAGCTTTGAACACTGCAAAAATCTAAATCTTATCGAGTGTATTTTTCTCATTTCTAGTCCAAATATCTCCTGGAACTTAAAATATAACGCATAATATCCTAAAGAGTAGCTTCTAAGTGAGATATAAGAACTTATAATAGATCTTGAAAATCTTATTTCAAGAAATCTTATCAAGATAATTTTCATTTGTTCATTTGTCTGAGTTTTTTTTTTTCTTGAATTGAGCAAAAATAAATAAATCTTGCATTAAGTAAAAAGGGAAAAAGCATAAACATAAAATAAAATAAAATCTTGAATTAAGTAAAAATAAATAAATAAAAATCTTGAATTAAGCTAAAAGAAAAAAAATTAAAAATCTTGAATTAAGCAAAAAAAAGTAAATCTTGAATTAAGCAAAAAATCTAATAAAATCTTGAATTAAGCAAAAATAAATAAAAAAAATCTTGAATTAAGCAAAAAAAAATAATTGAATCAAGCAAAAAATAAAATAAAATCTTGAATTAAACAAAAATAAATTAAAAAAAATATTGAATTAAGCTAAGAGAAAAACATGTAAAAATCTTGAATTGAGCAAAAAAAATTTTGAATTAAGCAAAAATAAATAAGTAAAAAATCTTGAATTAAGCAAAAAAAAAAAAAAAAAAATCTTGAATTAGACAAAAATATCGGCCAATGGAACACATGTTGATTATCTTCTAAATAAGATTTTCAAGATCTATTGTCTAAAAATAAGTTCTTATGTCTCACTGAAAAATTATTCTTTAGGTTATTACGTCTAATTCTACATGTGATGAGATCTTTTGACTAGAAATGAGAAAAATACACTCGGTAAGATTTCGATTTTTGCAGTGAAATTGTTCACTCTGCACCTTCACAAACAGGAGCCCGTCCGTCCCAGCCGTCATTCACACAGGTCCTGGTTGCCTTTCCTACAAGCTGATACCTGGAGAGAAGTGAACATAAAGAGTCTTTTCAGTCACTGCTTGTTTATAGAAAGGTGAAAGCCTAAAGTGCAGGTAAGTAAGAAAGTAGCTCAGTATTGGGTTGTTTTTTTTTTAAACCTGCTTTTACCCTTCATCACAGACAGCTGTAGCAGTGTCTCCAAACTGAAGTCCAGTGTATGTAAACTGTCCATTTGAGATTTCTCCTGCAGAGCCACACCACCTTCCTTAAAGGATAAAGAGAGATTTGTTTAAAAAAAAAAAAAAATAGTGCAACAGACCTTAAACATGTGTATTTAATGTGAATATTTGTACATTTAACATTACAATGCTTTTCACTAGGACTTAACTGCTGACAATTTTCCAAAGCATGCTTTAGTATTTTATGTTTTTCTCCAATAACTCTGCAGCTGTTGGTGTTTTTTTTTTTCAATTCAGAAGATCTTAAAACTGTTTGATGACACTCTGATCATTACAGTTTCTAGGTTTTTTTTTTTTTCATTTTTAACAAGAACGATGGCCCCATGGGATATGGGAAATAATACTATGAAGAAATGACATACTACACTATGATTACATTTCTATTCAAATCCCATATTTATTCATTTATTTATTTATTTACTAGTTTATTTGATAGGGACCATGCATATTTATGAACATAGCTGTATAAAGAAAATACATCCATATAAATGACAGAATTAGTAGAAATTACTATATATATGACCATCTTTCTTGACAAATTAAATTGACCAAATTGTACGACATACTTTAATATGACCAAATATCACATATTATATAGTTGGACTAAATTACAGATTTAATACATACTATGACTGAATTTCATGAAACGCTATGATTACATTTCATCAGATATACCACGATAAAATTTCTTCCCATACTATTCTATTAAAATATTATTATTTATTGTAATAATAATTACGATTGAATTTCAATTCAAATCACATTCATGACTAAATACAACTACAACAACACTACGACTAATTTTCTTAACATACTATGTTGAAATCTGATCACATCCTATGACCAAATTTCACAGATTTATAGTCCATACTATAACAGAATTTCATGATGTACTATACTGACCAAATTTGAACAGATTTTCTAATATAATTAGAAATAGTC
>JAPSES010000236.1:1420845-1477458 GCA_029822895.1 Maxillicosta whitleyi
ATTAGGGCCCAAATACACAAATAAATGAACCACAGACTAATAAAAGTGGGTTTAGCAAAATATGAGCCCTTTAAATACACCTGGTCATCACTTCACAACCATGTATTCATTTAAATGAAGGCAAATGCTGATTTCAGCTTCATTTCATGACACTGGGCACATTATCAGAGTATTATCTGAACACACCTCTGTTCTATCAGAAGTAGGTTAAAGTTACTTTTAAAGAAACAAGCGTTAATAACTTAACATTTACAGTTGCAGATTGTATTTGTTTTGGTATGATGCTGTGACTAATACGTAAGTAGGCATCAGTGAAGACAAAACATGTCCCAAAGGAAGGGAAAGAGATGCCTGTTGCGGCATTTTTTTTTGTTTTTTTATAGGACTAGACCACACATGTCATTACATTTTACAGCTTGTATCCACCCACATTGTTTGAGTAGGTGAAGGAATGAAACTACGAACTCACTTGTGATTTAATTTTCTTAAATTAGACATCATTCATCAGAGGTATGATGCACATTACCTGGGAATGTATACAGAGTTAGCTTAAAAGAACCTACAGCAGATAATCTGAGGCTATACACAGTTTTCCTTAAAGAGAGGCACTCTCTTCCACTAAAACTCAAGGCCACACCATCCACTGAGGTATGTCATTCACAATCAACATGTTCTAATACAGCATATTACTGTAGTCTTTACAAATATTTACATTAGAAGTCTAAACTCGGGCACAGTCCAGTTTTTAAGGCAAAAGTACATACGTTTTGCACTAACAGAACCTTTACAGATACTACATATTATGTTGGTGATTAAAACAGTGCTTATGGATTTAACTGACGCTGGCTGGTATTTTCCACTGCTGATCCACAAAAGTGGTGATGAATCCACGTGGACAAAAACCTACGAGAAAAGGTGAAATAAAGATGTCAAATAAGAACACCAGACAGCAGACTAGAACAATTTTCCAGGACATCGTGAGTTTGAGTTATGTGAAGAAAAGAAAACAAAAACACCAATTTTCCAATCTTTTGTGGTATTTTGTTGAGTCTTCACAATTTGAAGACAATTTATGTTGAGTTAGTCGAACGTCCTTGTAGATATGAACATCAAGAGCTGTGAAGATTACTATTAGTTCAAACTCATTTTAGTTCAGGGGTCACATATGATCTAAAGTGGATCAGACCAGTACAATAAAAGCATAATAACAACTGCATATTTTTTACTATGTTTTAGACTGAAAAAAGTTAAATTACATTATGAAAAATTTTAAATCTATAAACTACTCTTTGAGTGTTGCCAGGCACAACAAACCCCACCCCTCGCACACATTGTAACTTATTTGGCATCGATCCAGCTGATGTCATCATATCTGTGAATGTAGTGATGTCATCATAACTGCCTCTACATATGTACCAATTTTGAAGTAAATTGAAACTAAATTGGTTTTTGTTTATAAACATTTGAAATTTCACCTATTATAAGTAAAAAAACTATTTTAAAAAATTTTAAATTTCTTTTTTTTTTTTACTTTGACCTACTTTTCCCAAAATGTAATCATATCTATTCTGGATCACTGGTAATCTATTACATAATTGGATAAGAGTTCAACCAACAGTTTTGCTACTAGTGTTAAACAAATATAACAAACTGAACTGAAAACAATACCCCTTGAACATGAACTACCTGTAATTTCTTAAGTAAAATCAATGTAATTTTAACAATATTATGCCTCAGTTTATCATTTACAAATGCATTACAACTTACAGATCACAGTGGATCTACAAATACACAAAACATTTAGTAACAGGCAGACTATTGCGATTAATAATAATTACACTATTTTTCTTAAAGCATTTCAGGTTGTTCATGGTTTATCGTGAAAAGATAGTTTATAAATGTAAATCGGTTATTATAATAGCATACAATAGTATTTTACTGGTGTAACCTACTTGAGAAGGAAAATGTGACACCCATGATTGGCAACGTTTATAATACAATTTTTGCATTTCATAAATTCATCCCACGGTCTGTATGTTTGAGACCCCTGGCCTAATGTTTGTGGGTTGTGACAGTTTTTATTGTCACGTTGGAGTCGAAGCTCCCTTTTGCCTGGTTTCTATTTCAGAAGTATCTTGATGAAACTGTCCATCACTTACATCAACTAACTTGGGTACAAAATGTATACGATAGAATTTCACAGACAATTTTGCCCCACATAAACAAATGAATCACAGGCTGTTAGTTAATAATAAAGCTCTGATCTGTCAGTGGAATATGGGATAACCAGTCTGGGAGCCTTTCAGCATTTTTCTTTTAGATATGAAAGCATCTGGTTTTGATCACTTAGAATATTTAGTACAAAAATATTGATGATATTCTGTTAATGGCTATATGTATGCATTACTAAAAATGCTAATAAAATAATGGGATGTTCTTTCAGTTGCAGAGTCAACATTAAATATGGTTCTGAAAATACCTCATTCTGTGGTTCTTTAACTGCCAAGACAGTCATCTTCATCAACTGAACTGAAACCATTTAGACAGTCCTGCAGAGTGAAAAGGAACCAGAGGGAAAAAGCAGAAGGCATGAACAAAAATAGGAAAAAGGCAAACCAAAATAGACAAGTCTGTTTTAACTGGCAATGACTAATCTTCAGCCCAGGGTGAAATATGAGGTCACCAACTGGACTAAGAACTGGCTGGAGACAGAAAAGGAGCAGTTTGTGGTTATGAGTAGTTGGAAAGAAAAAAAACCACTTAGATGTTGATGAAAGGCACATTTATTTATTAATACAAGAAAATAAACAGTAGATTTTTTGTCCTTTTGAACCCTCAAAACCCCTGAATTGAAAATATTACCTGTCAGACTTTTTTTTTTGGGCCTATTTCCTGTTTACGTTTTCACTCATTTTAAAGCCCTTTAAATCTTTCTTATGAGTACATATTCACTGACCTGGCTTTGTATCAAGTCTGGTCCTTCAGATGCATCTGAAAACTGCATGCTGGGTAAAGTGGGGGCCTGTGATGTGCGGGGCTGTGGAGGGTTGCCCATGCTGTACAGTCGAGGTCGTTTAATCTGGTCTTGGCTGGACAAGGGAGTGAAACTGTTCCTTCGGAGGAAAGCTGGAGGCACCGTATCAGCTCTGACTGGTTTCTAGACAATAATAATAATAATAAAAATAAATAAACACACAGAGAGGGCGATTGTGTAAATCGTTTAGTTAAAGCATTTACTTTTGTTAGAGTAATTAAACTTCTCCCATGGCTTAATAAATCTCTTTGGGAGTAACTGTGAGAAGCTAATAAAAGAAAAAACAAGTCATCAGACAAACAACTATAAATATAAAAGTCACGGTTATAGTTGGTCTCAGTAGACAGGATATTTCTCACCCTGTTTAAGAGGTTCTTCAGTAAATGTGTGTGTTTGTGTGTTAACACCCACTCTGTCTGGAAGTTGTGGATAAAAACACTCTGCGCTAATCAGTAATGAATACAATAAATGCGTAAAAGGTATGCCATTATGATTTTTTTTTTTATTTACTGTGAGTCTGATTCCTTTTCCATTTGGCAAACTTTGCCACTAATGCACCTGCAATAAGTAAACAAACAGTCTGAGATGGTGTTTGTTCAAGAAAGTATAAAAAATAGAAAATCCAACAAACTGGTATTTATAAAAACAGAAGGAACTATGAAAACACATTACGTATGGTGTGCCTGAACTGTGAAAATAATATACAATGCATTTATAATTTTATCTAGTCTTTTATTCTTTTTATAAATAATCGAAGCACTATTTTTACATATCTAATTTTTAAGAACCCTAAATGAAACCCTAAATTTCCGTCCTGACATTTACAGCTATTTAAAGCTAAATGGGGGGTCAAAAAAAAAATCAAGATTTTAGTGTTTTACAATGGATGGATTTCCATGAAACACAAAATGAATCTGAAAAGTCGCAAAAGTGAATTTGCTACTTCTGTGCATTTCCATGAACTGAAAATAATCCTGGGTTTGTTATGTTGCCAGGAGGTGGCGCTGCAGCCCAAATTAGTATGGCTTAAATAAAATGAGTGGAAGCAAAGTATTACGTTGTTGTATTTCATCTAAAACGATAATTTATGTCGAACGTTCTTGAACTTTATTTGTGGATGACAGAAGGATTAATAACTTTATCAGGGTATCTGTGAAGAGTTATGTGTATTTACTCTCAAACAAAACAAAAAACACCTAAAGTGAGCAAATATTTTCCCATGTAGATAAAAATGTTATGATGCAAAATTGCTGCATATCATTCTTAATCTATTCTGAGACTAAATCTTTGTGTAAGTTTTAGTGATGAACCTTCACATTATTCCGGTGCCTGCCTCCGACACATAAGAAAGGAGACTAGAAATCTATGATGTGAAGTAGCCGTGAGAAAATTTGGCTGAAACTCTAAAAGTACTGATGTAACAGGCCAAAGAATACCTCCATTCAGATTATACCTAGGGTATAATCTGGCCTAGGCTGCTTTAAATACAAGTATAGTCCTGCCTGGGGGGGTACATTTTAGCCTGTTAAACCTGTCATTCAGGCTGTTTGCACCAACTGGCAACTAAGGAAAGAAAACTTCAATCACATCTTAGTTGCGTCACAACAAAAAGGTCACAAACTTACAAATGGTCTGTCCCTGTGAGTGTTGACAGCCTTCACCTTCAAGTCAAACATGTCCACTTTACACCCTGTTAGACGGAAACATAAATGTCATAGCCGACCAAAGGAAAAAGTGATATTTAGTGGAGTTATAAACACTGTAGGAACTCACCATAAGCCACAGGGGTGAGTTTAAGGACAGTGTGCAGCGGACACTTCAAATACGGGAGGTCATCTGGGCCAAGAAAAAACAAAACTGTAAGCCAGACTCTGATGTGGTTTAATGAAGCCATGTTTGTGTTTTCTCCCTCAGTGTGGCAGGTTTTTGACTTATGTTAGGTATAACACAGACATCTGTAAAGTGTTTTTTTTTCCCTTTGAGGTGCGGTGTACTGTGTGAGGAATGACTCAAAGGGAGGATGCAGTGGGATAAACGCCCAGGCTGCAGTCATTAAACTGTGGTGTATCCTTTACACAGATGCCACAGCAGTGACTACTTCCTTCAGTGAATGACAAAAAAAAAAAACCACATCTACATCTAATCAGGTATTTCTGAGTCAGATTCTCCACTATAGACATCTGCTTTTATTCCAGCTGTTTTAAAATGCTGTACATAACATTTTTGTCGTTCATTCATTCATTCATTCTCAACCGCTTAGTCCCTTTTGGGGTTGTGGGGGAGCTGGAGCTTATCTCAGCAACTATGGGCGGAAGGCGGGGTACGCCCTGGATGAGACGATATTTTTGTCGTATGAACACAAAATCTTAAAAGGAGTGATATTTATTTATTTATTTTTAATAAATGGAATTATACATTTTCAAACATTTCCCTGTGGTCTACATAAACTGTAAATGCTCTGCTTGGGTCTGAATTCTTCATTAGTTCAACTCCACAGGTTCATCTTCAACACTATTTCTGAGTAATGACACTAAAAGGGTTGTTTTGAGCACTGTCCCTTTAAATGCACATGAGCCCCTTCAGGCCCCACCCCCTTCCAGGTAGTTGACTGTACTGCTCTGTCCCATTCAGCCAACAACTGAACATTTTAGGTAATAGTCTCAAAGTTTGGACTACAGTATGGAGACAAACAATTATGTCGTACTCAGAGAAATGTTCATTGGTAGTCTTGACCTTATATGTGCAAATGTTGTAACGTAGTTAGTTATAGACGTAACAAATTAAGGGCTTTAAACAGGTTGTAAAAATCCATTAAATTTTTGACAAAATGAATATATAACATTAGCTTTGCAGCACCTGGAGGGTTCACATTCAAACTTTATGAACTGTTAGGGTCCAAATATACAAATAAATGAACCACAGACTAATAAAAGTGGGTTTAATAAAATATGAGCCCATTAAGTTCCCAAATCAAACTGAATGTAACGTAGGTACTGTCATACAGTATGTTACACTGAAAATTAATCTGTGCAAAAGTGTCTAATTTGATGGATTATTTTTGTTTTTAAACTTAGATTTCAACAAAATATTTTCTATTACTCTTACTACAGCAACTTGTCTTTGAACTGCACTTTATCCTGTTACTTTGAAATTCCCAGCTGTAGGATCAGTAGTTTCATCTTATCAGTTAGTATTATATATTATTTCTGTATTATATTCAGCTCTCTGCAGTTACAGGCTACTCTACTACAATTACAACTCCACTAGTTTTATGGTTTTCTGCCTGGATCTTAAAAATGACACAACACTAACATAACAAGCTTTCGAGGCCTATCCTTAACTCTGTTACATGAGGATGCTCAGTATGTTCATCATCACAGAAGGTCAGAAGATCTGTAAAATCCAATGACTTCCCTGGTGATAATGGATTCTGAGAACGTTTAAGCTAAATTATTTCGGTATAATAAATGCAAATATTCCTGAGTGTCTTCAACTACACTCTCAGAAATGTTTAGTTTGACAACCCTCTGGGGAGCAATATGACTGAAACACTTACATAGTGTTTTAGTCTGATTAAATATCACCTTGAGAGACAATTATATTTGTATCTTTATGAATAACACTGTTCTTCTAGTCTTCCACTTCTTTCATTCTTCTCCTCTTCATAGTTATTTTGAAATATGCTCCATGATCAGCTTTCTCAACTGGTGGATTACAGATTTGTTGCAAAATTTTGGATTAAAAAAGATCTGTTTAAAAAGCTTAGTTCTCTGACGACATTCATTTCTACAGACGTATGGTCACACTGTTGTTCAAAATCAAAATATCGCATTGAATTCACCTTGAAAGGGTGAGATTCAAAAAAGGGACTGAAACCCCCAATGTGAGCTATGTGAGAATTTGAAAACAATGAAGGAAAATCCTGCACAATCTCACTGGTTGTTGAACATTTACTGCAATGTTTCAGTCTGTTTGACCTTCATTGAGTTGCCACTGTCTCAGTCCAAATACCAAAACTTAAATGGCACATAAAACTGAAAGAGCAAACAACATTCAACAATATACATTAAACAAAAGTGGGAGAAAGAGATGAATATAAAGATAACAGAGGAAATGTGGAACACAATATGGGAAATGCAAATCTCCTTCACAAACTCACTAACTTGGAAAGACATCTGCTGGAAAAACATTGATATTTTATAACCCCTAAACAAAAATCTAGACAAATGGGGACCCCCCCTGCCATGCTGGACGTGCAGTGGAATAATGGTAGATCATGCTTATATACTTTGGTCTTGTCCTTTTATCAGGCTGTATTGGGAGGAAGTGTCCAAAAAATTCTCTGAAGCTCCAGGCTTTGAGGTTAATATGTCTTTTCCCACACTATACCTTGGACTTCCCCCAGGGGGTTTAAACAAGAATGATTCTTATTTACCAAAGATTTTTATGGCAGCCAGTAAGAAAGCTATCATGAGATGCTGGCTTCAAAAACATAAGCCTTCTGTGGACACCTTTATAAATATTGTAAATCATTTGCATCACATGGGAGCAGACAACTGATAATCTGAGGCTACAAAAGGATGTAAGAGAAGAACATTGGAAAACGTGAACCCTCCTCTTAGCTCAGAAACTTTAAAAATGCTACCTGCTTGACCTTAAGGACAACTATATCTACAAACAAAGAATGTAAAGAAATCAGGACAGTATAATTTTCTGTGTGTTTAACCTGCGCTCTTATCCAGGAAGTAGGCGAGCAAGCAGCGCATGACAGCCTGATGACAGATGACCAACACGTTGCCCTGTCGCTCCAGCTCCATGATGACTGGTTCCAACCGCTGAACCAGGTCCTGGTAGGACTGCAGACAGAAGCAGAGGATACAAATCAGTGATTTGTGAATGTTTATATGTGTTCAAGTAATTTTAACCCTTCTGCGGCCTTCCACATCCCATAGATGAAGGCAGTGGAATGGGATCAAATTGACCCCAAGGAATACACACAGGCTAGTGATGTGAATATATAGAATGCGTGTACTGTGACAGGCATAACAGAATTACCATGGTAACAGAGATGGAACTATGGTTGCAGGCAACTGGGCTTAACTAACTCCTTTTGCATCAGGCTGTAACTCAAGACACTGTAAGGGCTATACACATAACATATTCTATAGGATATCAACTACACAAACACATACCTAGGATTCCCCACATCACTAACTTTAGAAAAGTGATGACTTACCTCTCCTCCTGGGTAGCGGTAGTGGTACTTGTCCTGGTCCCTCATGGCATATTCCTCTGGGTATGTTTCCTCGATCATCTTGTACGTCATCTCTTCACACACTCCCTAAAACACACAATACAATAACAAAACACATAAAACATTTCTTTATTTACTATTAACAGGCTATTGCAATGTGACTGCTCAATACTATGACAGAGGACATACAGCGTCAATTTCATTCAGGATTTTCCATTGTTCATAAGGAACCCCCAGCTCCTCTGCTGTCTGAATGGTACGCCTTAGCTGACTCGTCCAAACCTTCAGGTCACTCAAACCGTGTTCTTCAACAAAAGACTTCAGAGCTGCTGAAAACTGAGAGTAAACAATGGGACATTTAACATTGGTTTAAAAGTGGAGTGCGAGTTACAACACGAACAAAAGCATAAATATTGTCAAGAATTTAGATGATGGATATACTGATGTAACTCTTTCCTTAGAGACCATGACATCTTTATTTATAACAGCAGGATTTTATTGAAGCTACTAAAGGGTTTATTGAAGCTGACAGGATTTATGCCAATAACGCCATGTGCAAAGTGTTATCTAATAGTTATCACCCGTTTAATATTATATATTCTGTAAAAGAACTATTGTTTTACTGTCCATAACAGTCTAAATCAGAAGCACCTGCTTCCCGTTGTCAGACAGTTCAGAGTCTCCTCCGATGCGTCCCTCCACATTATGATGACTCTCTCCATGCCGACAGAGGTAGATGGAGTGAGAGTGGACATGGATATTCATGAGGTAGTAGACAATCTTACTCTGGATGTAATCTTGTACCCTGTTAACTAAGAAACGGCGGCCAACATTGATGACCTGGATGAAAGACAAGTTCCTGTAAATCATAAACAAAACAGAACAGTAGAGGGTCATTCAGTAGAAGATAAAAAGTGAAGCCTTTCAAAAGTTACGCAAGGAGGAAAGCAGCATTTTGCAGTTTTGGTGTAGTCTAAACATGCGGATGTAATCAGACATTTCTATCAGATATTCTGGGACATTCTGTACAAATAACTCAGTGTCAGGAAAACTTAACGCAGCTGCAGATTAGATTCACATAAACAGATTTTCTGGAAATGCAAATGAATGGATGAATATTATTGTTGACTTAAGAAATATACAACTGTACAGTAATAGATATCAAAACAGTTGAGTCTTTTAGAAAACTTAAAAACCCTTGGAATCAGTGTAACCTTCCCTGAACTATGTGGCCTTATTACATTTGGGATCAGCTGCACATATCAGAGCTCAACAACTACCAGACAATAACCATCTGTTTGACATTACAAATGAGCTACTGTTCCCACCTACTGGATAACTTCTGCAAGTGCATGTTCATTCAGTGTTCTTATGCACACTGTGGATTTTACAAATGTTTGCTGACATAAAAAAAAGCACACCTACATGAGTTTTGCTTTAAAATCTTACTTGTCATGTTCGTCAGGATCTAAAGGTTGGTAAGTTACTTTATAACATTCTATCCTCTTCAGAAAGTCCTCCATGACACTTTCCCGGCCTCTCTCAGGGTAGTCTGGACTGGACACTTTCACATCCTTTGTAGAAAATACAGATATGTAGAGGTTGTTCAGCAAAACAAACACTATTACCAGTTCAAGTTAAAATGTGTGTCCATAAAATCTTTCAAGAATTAATACATAATTTACCAGGATATTTGTAGCAATAACATCGGGATCATCACAAATGGATTCCACAAAAAAAACCTGCAAATGAAAGTCAGCCACAAGTGATTGAGGGTTGTTAAAAATCTATGAATTGATTCAGATAATATCATTAACTTCATTAACCTTGTATGCATTATCTTTCGCAAAATTAAGGATGAGCTCTCTCCTTTCTCTTGTGGTGTTTGTAGCATCAAATACCTGAAAGAGAGCAGATGACACTCAGGCCTATTAACAGGTTTATTAACAGCAAATACAAATACACTATTGTTGGATTTTTTTTTTTTTGCATCCTTACGGCAATCTGGCCTCCCTCCTCATTTAGATAAGACTTGACATCCTTCAGTGCCACCAGCGCACACTGTCTGTGGAAACCGCAAGAACACTAATCACAATATTGAATCTATAAACGCATGATCCACTCTAATCAAAGCACCCCTTATTAAATGAACATCATCCAACAGAGTCATTTAACACATTGTCCTTAATTGAAAATGCCCAGTGAACTCAGATCTGCAGTGTGCTTTGTAAGCAATGCCATGTTTTTTATAGGGGTAAACATTCCTTACAGCCATCCCTGTGAGCTAAAACGGAAACAGAGCTCACTCTAGTACTGATATCTAATTCCACACAAGACTAAGAAGATACTCACTTTCTAATTTGCATTGCTTCCTTGTTGTCATGTCTGAAGAAGTCATAAGACTTGTATGACTTCACAGCTTCCCTCCTATAAACTCCAAGGTTAAACACTGCAAGAGAACCAAAGGGGACAGACAGGACAGGACACAAAGTGCCAACGGAAAGAATTAGAGTCTGTTTTCTGTTGAGTTCCGACCTTTACCTTGGTTGTTTCTGGCAAAGCAGTTCTCCTGCATTCCATGTATCTAACAACAAACTGTAAGCCTACAGCTACAAACAGTGACTGTGAAGGGCAGAATTACAAACAAAAACATGACCTTAATCATATTCTTATTTAAAAGTGCAATGTGTAGTATTTGTACTTTATAGTATTCAATTATGAGTATAATTAGAGTGTTCCGAATGAAAAGACCTGAAGTTATGAATTGAACTGTAGAGCTGTGAAGTGAATATTTTTGCCCCAACAGTTTGGAAGAGTTGTGACTACCACCATAGAGTAGTGATTCACTCTGTGGGTCTCTTGTGTTTAAACGAAATGACACACAGCCTTTACCCAGAGTGTCAGAAAGTGATGAGATGGAATGAGAATGAAAAACAGGAGTGCTGTGCTTGTTTTCACCACTGGACACAGCTCTGACTGAAAAGAATGGAGCTGAAATCACAGTGTTTCTTCTTCATGGATGAGTTTGCTTATGAAGGTATAAAGTTATTATAAGATGTTATTATCTTTGCTAAATTGGCCGCCTGTTGAACCAAACTTTAGACTAAACTGGGACAGTTCTGACTTTGTTTGGACAATTCATAACAGATCTTTAGTGCAGCTACTGACAACATGAACTGTACAGAATACAAGAGGTGATTCGTTGTTTTACTGTGACTGATTTGTGTCTAAAAACAGAGTTAAGCTAAGAGAGAAATAAAGTAAATTATCAGCTGATGCAGCACATAAAGATTACAAGACAATGTTATTTTGACTGACTGAAGAAGAAAACTTGATAAAATTATACAGATGCCCGTGTAAATTGAACTAACAGACCCATATACATTAAACTATCAGCTGCCACAGTAACCTTTTTAATAGCTGTCTAAATAGCAACTGGGTTTCTGTTTGTATCATAGTGTGTGTATAGGTGTCTGTGTGCCTGTATATCCATCTGAAACATAGTGAGGTGGGATTCAGTAACTTATAACACAACATATTCACAACATAGTGGTGGATCAAAGAGGTTGAAGGTCTGCAATCTCTCAAGTATTCGTCCTGTTTCTTACAGACGGTCCAAATATCACAATATGCATGAAACTCAAACTGTCTTCTGTACTGACCCTTAGTTGGCACTCCAATCCAGTTGAGGTAGCGTGTCAGCTTCTTGGACATGTAGGTTTTCCCCCTGGCAGGCAAACCAATCATCACTATGACTGTTGGAGAATTGGTCATGTAGGATGCCCAAGCTGCAGGTCATTTTCATGCATAGGAACCACAGACAGAGATTTTAATGATTAGTCATGCAAGAACAATATGCTCTACATGTCTTCTCTAAGATTTACAGTATGCTTTTTCACTTTAACCTGCTCCATATATACAGACTTCAGCTTAAATATATTTGCACACAGTATGCACTGACAGCAAGAGATGGAATGCTGTAAAACAACCCAGTGTCACACCTGCATCATCCAACTACAAAATGGCTAAGGTTTTATCCAATGTGTCACTCTTAACATCATAATCATTCAAATTCTTGTTAATGTTTATCAAAATCTGGCTGCTTAGGAACCCGGTTACGTAATGGAAAATACTTGAGCAGAGTTTTTTCCTCTACTTTTTTCAGTGTCCACAAAAGGCCATCTTCAGCTGAGAGAAAATAGATCTGTCAAAACAAAGAGCTGGCAAGACTAGACTTGACCCAAGATTCTCCACATACATTTGCAGCTTGAGAAAGCAGCAGCAAGGAGTAGTTACTGTGCTTATACCACATTTTAAATGCATCTCACATTTCTGAATAATGATTTCTCAGAGGGCTGTGATGAAATGATGCTGCAGTAAGTGACATTTTCCCTGGCTGACAGTAGAACATTAACCTGCCGGTGAAGTATTATCATCACACAAAGGTATGCTGCTGTAGGACCTGCCTTTACAAATACACCCACAGCAGGAGGGTCAAACAGTTAACATTTAACAATAAGTGGAAACCTTATCATCTCATCTTACCCAAGGGCAATGTGGTATGAAAGGCTCTTACAAGAATCACTCAACTTGGACTGTAGTGCTACTATATTCAATTATCTAATGACTAACAAATACTAAAAGGTGTACGGGGTTCAATTATTAATGCAGGACAGGTTAGGGCATTCTTCCTCAGGGCAGAGCTGCTGTTGAGCAGGAAAAACAATGTACTCACAGCATTTCTTTTCATTGACCCTGACGTCTGTCCTTTTGCTTTCAGCTGAGCCTTCTGACGCAGTAACAGGTCTCTGCTGCTTGTCAGCCATGTCAAGGCCCTTTTGAGTCCTGGTGTCCATTGATGGCTGGCCTGGTAACTCAATGAACTCTGGTCAGTGGCGAGATGAGGTCAGCATTTCTCTGTATAGGACAGGACATCGAAGGATCATAGCAACAGCTCAGAGATGATTCAGCAGATGGGCTCATAGAGGCGACAGAACACCTGACATTCTCTACAAGATTGTGCAAATTTCTCTTTCTTTCTGTTTACTTTTATTTATTTTTTGTTTTATCTTATCCTATGGACCAAGTTATTTTGTCCTTAATAAACCTTGAATAAATGAATGAATGTTGCAGTCTATGCTTTAGACAAAAAAAAAAAAAAAAAGAAAAGAAAGAAAGAAACACCCTTTGGTGTTCTAATGACTCTTGGCTTCCTGTCATTCTTGGTACAGAACCTGCCAGTGATTGTACGTCATGAATGTGCACTATTACAGGTAATAGATACTCGTTAAAATGGCACAATACTCAAGTTTAATTACGCCAAACCTTGGAATTCAAACGACAATTATCCGTGTAACATATCTGACGTTCCAACCTGTAAAGTAATGTTTTGCCCTCCTCACTGCTCCTACATTTACATCCACAGCAGAAGTTGCATCAATGTGACATCTTGTCACATTCAACACCATTCGTAGTCCAGTCACGGCCTTCAAACTTCATCACTTCTGTTTTTATCACAGGACTGAAAATAACAGAACAACGACCAGAAGAGGACAAATAAAGTTCCGTTACTCACCAACAGACAGCAGGTGCAACAGAGGTATTGTTATTTCTTTGTTACACTTGTTCCATCAGACGGCTTCCACGCCGCTAGACACTGTCCGTCGTCTTCACGGATGTCGTAGCTCCTCCCTCCCGGCGTCTGCAGCCACCGGAAGTTTATAGTGCAAAATCACTGCAGTGTATCTATGGCTTCCGGTTGGATTTTCAATATAAAGTTTTAACCCAATAATACCTGGAAAGAAATACACTACAATGCCTCTGGCACTCAATCTGTATATATTATGTCCATTGTTGTATATAGGATGGATATTGATAATATTATATATTGTATAAGTCACTGGCTAGATGCTAACTGAATTCCGTTGCTGTGTAATTGCCTGTGTGTAATGACAATAATTGAATCCGAATCTAAAAAAAAAATAAAATTAAAAGGATTAAAAAAAAAAAAAAAAAAACCAAAAACAAACAAACAAACAAACAAAACAAAACAAAACAAAAAACAAAACAAAAAAACAAGCATGCTGTATTTTGTTGACCTTTAATTTTGAGTAAAGGATGTAGTCACTGTGTCACAATATTTATTTCCATTCATGGTTGCATCTTTTTAAATGAGATTTTTGCCAACATTTTGTACTGGTGATGGAAAAGTCAGACCACTGCATCAAGTCTTCTAATTGGGGTTCAGATCTGGAATCTGTGTGAAAATGATACCTTATGCTCCTTGAACATCTCTTCCACATGAATGTATGAACCTGGTCATTCAGTATACTGTATGTAGGTAGGTAGGTAGTCACACATTTTGAACACATAATGTCACTGAACCTACACCTGAGCAACTGAGTCAACCCCAGGTCAAAACACTGACCCCACTTGCTTGTACTGTAGGCACTAGGCATGATAGGTAATCTCTTTTCAGCCTGATGTATCTATCTTTTTGGAACAGGGTCAGTCTGGACTCATTAGTCCTTTTCTGTTGAAACACAGTCTAGACTTCATGTTCACCAGTAAACTGATGGTGGTTGAAGAAATGAGAAGTTACTCAAATGCATCAGTTAGAGTTAAACAACTTGTTGCAGATGTAATATATTTATGACTGCAGCACTTATGCAACCTATTTGCTTAGTTTAAGCAAGCACCTTCTTTTTGCACGGACAGAATATGATGGTGGTGTAAGAAATTGTTGAAATTATTTCCTTAAAGGTCCATAGTTTTCATGAACAGAACAGTCACACCTTCACTGCCATACTCATTTTATTTTATTTTATTTTATTTTATTTTATTGTTATGTCTTTTCCACCACTGTGTTTGCATCTGTCACTAAGACAAATTAAAAGCAAAAGTGTTCTGATGCTGATAAATATAAATGTCACATTTGATCCTTTTATTTAGGAGTAAATCCTTGTCTATGATAATTTTAAAGCGTTTCAGGTTTCTCAGACATTCCAACAGATACAGATGGTAATGTTGGTTACATGGTTACATGATGCAACTTAATGAATTTTCAATGAAAATGTTTGTCTTCACTACTGACAATGACATTTTTTTTGGGATATTCAGTGTTAACCTGCAGGAGGTGCTGTAACATCTGTTTGGTTTTGTGATCACATCCTCCTATAGAGGTGAATGCAATAAAATTTATTAGAATTGGTACTGATGTGATGTGTGATGTATGTCTGACATCTGAATTGTTCAGTCTATGTTGGTTTTAACTGCATTGCATAAAAGTGCAACCACAACAATTTGGTAAAAAAAATAAATAAATAAATAAATAAAAAAATAAAGAAGTTTCACAAGTTGGATTTCATCAGTTTGCCTAAGAAACCTGTGAAATTTGTTAAGTATTGATCAGTTCCACAAAAAACAAACGAACAAAGAACCCAAAATATAATTGGTAAACATGAAAATGCCACATGAAGGAAAGCTTGTCTGGATGCAATGTGGATAGGGTGACAAACACTTCTGATGTGATCATATATTTGTCCTAATCTGATGTTTTTCCTTCCTATTGTGTGTTCATATATGATTGTACATTGCTATTATATATGTTTTTATGCAATCATGTACATAGGCCTACTAAGGTGGACCAATTCAAATGTTTTACTGACCCTTGTTTTATTTGGGTTATAAAACAATAAAAACAACCGATCACAAAAAAAGAAACATAAGTGTCTTTGAATCACAAAGAGAGGTTTTCTAAACATTATTTCTCCTTTTTCAAATCCAATAACATCAATTAAAAGAATTGAGGTAATTGGTTTAAACATATATCCAAAAAAACATACATGCATTTCAAAATTGTGGCATTCCCCTTTAATTCTACAGGTTATTTAATACAGAAAATATGCCACATAACTAATTTCAATCACAATTCTTTATTCTCTTAAAGAAACTAGCCTCACAGTGTCTAACTAATACACCATAACATTAAACAACCCTTCATCTGCAAGATATGTGCTTATTAAAAATAATGTCCATCAGTACAAGATAATTTATAACTACATAGTTTTTGCTTTTTCCTTGCTGGATCTCTTGAGTACAGATGCCATGAGTAGATATGTAGCCACACTGACAGCTTCTGAAGTCAGAATGTGATTCTGTCCATCAAAGATACACGATAACCAAAATATTATCATAAGCATATTCATGACAACTGGTACTGACCGTGTTTCTGCTGAAGATCCGGACAATTCTGCAGTTTTCTTCAATGGGGGATACTGCCTCATCCACATGGTGGTTGAATAACACATCCGCATAGTCTCCCTTCACAGTTTCACCTTCTGATCATCCTTTTTGTAGCCCTTTAAAACTCAGGAAGTACTGGTAAACAAACTGTCTGAAGATCCCTGATCAGGTCATGCTCTCTTAAAGTTCAGTAAGTTGGCAAGTAAAGGGATCCAGCTCTCAAATGATATATTAAAAACAAACCTTCCACTATGTCACAGTTATGAACTCATTTACAGTACGCACCCTGAATGCCTTACAAACACTGAATAGTTTCAGATCATTTGCAAGACCCATATAAAGGAGTACTGAAAATTTACTGGCGAGGATCTTTGTATATTTTGTATTAAGAAGGCCATGCTTTCTTAAAGATTACACAGTAACATTTAAAAGGTATTATCTAATGCTTATGGTTTATTTAGGTGTAATATTAACTGAGCAGCTAATATTACCATCATATTATGGATGAGTGCAATAGTAAAGACAGCAAGAATGATGACAAGGACATGTAGCAAAGGGATGTTTAATGATTTCTTTGGACAATGAAATGTACATGTCCATTGTTGATGTAATACAAATAAGAGAATAAGAAAATCAACAACTCTGTGTTGTGTCAGCATTCCCAGTTCAACTTCATTTCTTGCAAACTAAAGATTCAAAATGGAGCAGATCAAGATGTCTGGAGTGTCGTGTAAGGACTGACCAGTAGGGGGAGAGCCAGCTCTTACTTAAAAAAAACAAAAAACAACAAAAACAAAACAAAAGAAAAAACTAGTGACTGTCAAGCTACACTAATGAGTTATCAGCTATGCCCAGTTACACTCATGTACCCTTGGCACTTGTGTTTCTATTTGAGAAAACTGAAAAACAAATATTCCAGTCTCATAAGGAAAGTGTCATGAGGCTGAATGAGACAAGGCATAGCTTAGAGAACCAGTTCAAACACAAAACTTTGCTGAAAATGAGCACACAGACTGCTATAATCACAAGCAGATTAAATAAAAAATTCACTTTAAATAAAAGTTTATCAAATGACATTGAAATGTTGATCACTGCCTTATTGGCACAATACGAAATCCCTCGCAGCACCATTAATTATCATAATTAAAGAAGTCAAGTCATTTTTAAGGTTGACCTAATTTCAGAGATCACAAAGCATAACGTGGGATTATAATTTAAATTAAAAATGTACCACAGTTAATCATTTTGAACAATCACGGGTGGGAGTTCAGGCTTCCAGAAAGGGGAGTGACGTAGGGATCAACCGATTATAGGCCTTAACCGATACATTCAACGCCATACGGTTAACAATATCAGCATTTGTCATCCAATATCCCATTTTAAAATGTGCTACTTTGGCTCTGATGCAGCTGCCGATCTGTTGAATAAAAGACCCCATTAATAAGACCATCTACGTGGCTATACATCTACCAACACTGCAGTTAGAAAATGTTTTATTAGTTACTAGTGCTTCCCTCCATAATCCCTCCAGGTCAGTGTGAAACCTGACAATATGCAAGTGAAATATTTCAGACTTAAATAGTTTCAACAAAATATTGTGTAAGAGTTCAAGTTGCACTAAAATTTGACCAACAATATTTTTCATCTTTAGTGCAGAAAGTATGATTTGCAAAATTGATCTGTTTTCTTAACTAATGATCAGTATCAGCTATGAAAAACCTTATCAGTTGATCCCTAGAGTGACTTGATCAAATTAATTTACCTTTTGAAACCTGTGCTTTACTGCACCAAAACCTTAGGTGAACTTTTTCTTATGGAGGAACACTTGTAGCTATAATAAATAATCCATCCATAGTGGTTTTCACTATTTGCACGTTCAACCTGAGATTTTAGTCATTTTAACGATAATCATTTCGCACAAGAAATAACATTCACCCTTCACGCAAAGAAGGTCAAAGGAGGTCTTACTGGAAAAGGCTGAGAAAAAATAATTTAAGACCTGGTACCTGTTGCATTGCTTGCTATGATAAAATTACATTTTATTATTGCTATTCCATTTCCTTTCCAGTAGCACGTAAACCCCCACCCTATCACACAGCCTGGTTGAATGGGAATGCCATATAAAGTGGAGAATGTCTTGGTCCCCTACATCACATGAGGATGCAGTGAAGGAGAGGTGGGCAAACTTGATCTGAGGTGAATGGAAAAGTGCAGTGATCAAGTCAGAATGAGCTGTAAATGCGTACGTTTCATACATTCCACTGAAGCTCACTGGCTGCGCAGTCATTCCTCACATGCCTTCACAAAAATAAACAAATTTAAGACTTTAACAATGAGTATTCACAGACACAGACTGTGCAGTGTGTGTTTGTGAAAAGGAGAGGAAGCAAGAGAAGTGGAGTGAATGATTGCATCAAGTGCTAATATTTCATGACAGTACATGTACTCGATCTATAAAAAACTACCTTGGTACTGAACACTGACCTCTTTCTAACAAATAATCTGGTATACAACATTTACAAAATGAACATTGTAATAGTGTGATATTTATAATATATATGCTACTGCCTTCCTCTGGTTCTCTGCATTTTTAACCTCTGAGTACATTAACGTCATCTTATAATTCTTGCACATTAAAGCGTACACACCACACCCAATGAGTGGCAGCCTAATACAAATAGAGAACAGGAGAACAGGAAGACTCTGTGGACAGTGAGTACACCTGCATGTGTATCCTGAGTGTGTGTGGATGGTAGCTCAGCTTGTAAACCAGGCAGCAACAACTGCCGGTAGACTCAGCAGTGAAGGAAATTAGGAGAGTAAACTTCTGGGATACCAAGATTCTTCAGCTCACAAGGTACAGGATGTCCTTATCCAAGATACTTGCACATTTAAGACAGTCTTGATATATTTTAGGAGATAATAATTATTATAATATCAATAATAACAATAGTATTAAACATCTGGTTGTTTCTGTCCAATGGCAGCAGAGTGATGATCTGCATTATTCTGGATTGTTTTGATCCTCACACTCTTGTTATCAGCTGTGCTGCTAAGAGGGATCGGCCTCTGTGCATCCGTTGTACTTCTGTGTGTTCGTCTCTGATCTGAGTGTTTGTGTCAGTGAAAAGTCTGAAGTGAGTTAGGATTTCTCTCAATCGCTGCTGGTTTGTTCTCAGAGGCGGGTCTGGGCCTCGGGGACGTAGATTTCAATGCTGTCAGCGCTTTCCGTGGCTGAGTTCTGTCGCACAGATGCCGCACGCTTTGCTGCCATCAAACGCTTTCTGGCTTCTTGCCGCTGCTTGTCCACAGCAGAGTCCACACTCCTGTCCTTCCCTGCTGACAGTTTGGGCTTACACTGCTTCTTTGGCACAGATGATGGAAGCTGCTTGTTTTCATCCTATAGATGACAAGAAGTTGAGAAAAATAAGGCATGATGTAGTAGTTAATAAAAGTAAAAAATACATTTTTGACATCACCTATGACATTAATATAATGATGTTCAACTACATTTCACAAGAAAATCTTAACCTTCTTTTGTGATTCCTCAGGGATTTGCCAGTTGTTGGCCTTCAGTTGGTAGAGCTCATCAAACTTCATGCTAATATCCTCTATAGAGAGTTGCAGCAGATCCCAGAACCCTGCCAGATCCTGTGCTGTTGGTCTGGGGTTGGCATTGACGTTCTAGTGACAAGAAAAAGACATGCATGGAGAAATGATGGATGAATGGCTTCAGCAATAATAGAATTTAAGACATCCCTCTAAACCTAATATTTCCTAAACACCCATCTTCTAAACACAAAAAAGAACTAGAAAACCACAACCTCCGCCAAACACCACAGTTCAGGTCACACATTTGAAGACACTATATGAGAAAACAGGTCTTCCACTGCCATCTGGTGGACAATTGTTAGTACTACAACAGTGTCAATAATAACTAATAGAGAATCCTTTAAAAAAATTCCTGGATCCAGACGGTGATACGGATCACCTCCAAAAAGTAATCACTAGCCATTACCAACCTATCCTGAAAATTTCATCAAAATCCATCCATAACTTTTCGAGTTATGTTGTACACAATCCAACAAACAAATAAACGCCGGCAAAAACATAACCTCCTTGGCAGAGGTAAAAATGTGAAAAATGTTTGAAAACTATTTCTCAACATGTTTTTGGTGGTTTTGATATATAAACCAGGTGAATGAAATCTACCCAATGACTCAAAAGTAGAAATATTAAAGCAAAAGGTTTCCAGAAGAATTTGACAACAGGATAAAGTACCATTAAACAGGCTGAGAAGGAATCAGTGGAGCTACTTACCAAATTCTCATTGCACAGCCCCCTGAACTGTTCAAACTTCTGTGACATAAGAAGCTGGGCACTGCCAACTGCACTGCGAATTGTCCCCAACACTAAAACAGCACAGTGGAAATTTAAAGTTAGGAATAAAAACATACGCATAAAAAAGGCACATATACAGCTGCAAAGGGTTTGACTTTGAGTTCCATTATTCCCCAAGTAGGACGATATGAGGAGGTTAAGACTGTCTCTACCGTTCAGCAGGAGTAGAAGTCTATAAAGGTGTATAAAGGTGCATCAACACGAGAAAAAAAAAAAGTCAACACTTCTATACCGGTCGTTTTCTATCCATCCATTTCTGTTGTACAGCAATGGAATATTTATGTTACCATATGTCCCTATGTGCCACTAAGTGATTTTCTTATGAGTAACTGACACACTATCTGTACTAAAAGGACAACAAACTACTCTTTATTCAGCTACTTTCTGCATATTATTTGCATGTAAATGGTAACTCGTAATTCAGGTCTGCAGAGAGGAGAAGGAATGATAATCTGACGGAGCCTCTAAAGCTCCCCCTCTACTTGCTCATTCATATTTAAGACACTGCAGAGATAGATCTGCCTAAAAGCCCGAGTGGTATTCTGGGAGATGCGAAGGGAAATGACTCTGCAGCAGCTCTATTACAGCTAAACCAAAATGCACTCCCACTCTAATGAGCAGAGCTACTGTGAGCGAGTGGCGGTAATGAGCACGCAATGCTTAGTTTCACTGTCCAGAGTCAACGGAGAGGAAGTATGACCTGATACCCTGTTGGTGAACCTCAATATAAGGAATATGAAATATGAATATGGAACAGGAAAACAAACAACTGAGTACACTACCACTTAGGGCTGTGCAATTAGGCTGGAAAGATTTTGTTTTTCAGTGTAACGGACAATATATTATTTCATCTCACTTTTTCTGTATATATGAACAAGGACAAACTTAGTCTTCTTTACTAAAAAATGATCACCACACGTGTAAATCTAATAAAAAGATAACAGTAACAAAAAAACAGCACTTTCAAGTATGTTGATAGAAATTATTATGCTAAAAAATAAAGATAACTTAAACTGAAAAGATGAAAAACTGCTGCAGAATGACTGGAAAACCTTGTGATAATAATAATAAAAAAAACAACAACATATTTGTTGCATAGTAAAGGTCTCAATTTAGCATTTTGCTATGATTTTCATGAAGCAACAACTTAATCATGTAAATTCACCATATTGCCCAGCTGACAGATCTGTCACATACCCTCTTCTGACAGCTTGTTGTCTTTGGTCTCCTGCTCCATCTGTTGACACCAGCCCTCCATGCGACCTGTTTCTGCCTGGAGCAGCTTCAGAAACCAGTTACCGTCTCTGAGGCAAGCTGGTGTGCTGGACTGAACACCATCATTCTGTGTACTGCAGTTTCCAGTCTCCAGACTTGGATCTGGGGGCGGCAGTGAGGAGGGGTCCAATGCCGGGTCGAGAGTCTCGGGGGACGAGGTGGATATCCTGGATGAGGCTGAAGTGTGTTTAAGGGGCTGTGGCTCCATGGTTTTGTCCTGTCCATTGGGTGCGGCGCTATTCACTTTCTGACCGTTGGTGCAATTGGATGTGCTGTTCTCTGTGAGTGCGATGTCCAGGGGCTCGGCCTCTGTATTTTGTCTGGAGGCCATGCTGCTGTCTCGGCTGAGACTGAGGAGATAGTTATAAAATAAGACAATGAAGTGATCCAATTCAAAAGGAACAGTTTGAGGTCAGTGAGTTAAAATGATACAACGTCTCAGTTAATGGTGCTTTATCAACTACAGCAAATGAGAGCAAAGAGATGACTTGAAACATGTCAAGGACGAGAGGCAGGACGGAATTAGCAACAAATCAGGTAAATGACATACAAAATGGCTGCTGGCTTCATAGATAATGAGCAGAAGGAAAGGAAAGAGCCTGTCAAACAAATGTGATTAAGGGAAATTACAGTGCACTGGAAAAGTTGAAATGGCCAGTTTCTCACTATGTTCAGCTCACTATAGTCAAAACAAGGGTAACAGGGCATCAATCAGAACTGTGGGCTGCTGTGCTGCTGCCAGGCTGATGGCTGAATGACCTCAACCACTCAATGCTGCCGATACATCAGCCTCTCTGACAACTGAAAAATATTTGGAGTGGGTGCATATCTTTCAGATATACAAGTATTTGCAATATGTTGTCTATGAACCTCTGTGACTGAACTTGGAGTGTATTAGCACAGATGATCCCATCAATTACATGAAACTGCTCAAGTTTCTTATGGGTGCACATTTTCAGTGTATTCATAGTGATCCTCTGCAACTGATAGCATCTAAATATTTTTCAGTCAGAAGCAGAAGTACAGTGTATTCGAGTGCCACACTCTATATAGGTACATTGAGTATCATACTCAAATGCCCAAATCATTGTGTAAAATTACAACCCCAATGTCTCAACACACTGTATTACAATAAAACTCTACTACTACAAGTAGAGCCCGACCGATTGATGGGTGGGATTAATAACTATCACTGTTTAATCAACATCAGTCAATATGTAACCGATTTATTACTTTAAGTTTTTTGCTGCGTGGAGATTCTGTTCCTCCATTCCTGTGTCTGTGCTACACACTGCCCAGATACCTGGCCCCTCACACGCAGGCACACAGACTAGCGAGCAGAGTAGAGCAGCAGCAAAGAGGATAAGAGAAACAGCAAAAAAACTGCATTTATTTTACTCCATGGTAAGCTGTGACTTTGTAAAACAATATAACACAACACTTTAGTGCCCCATGAGAAATAGGTCCTTGCAGAAACACACTATCAGGGTACGCCAAGGAGAACATTGTATCCCTCCTACCACGATATTGGCTTTTTCCCCCCCCCAATATCAGTACCGGCCCCAAATATTCCATATTGATCTGGCTCTAATTACAGGAACTATCATCGTCAGTGTATATTGATATCTTGTTCACTACTGAGAAGATCCTGCCATGTTACCTCTTTGTAAAGACCGCAAAGCATGTCATTGTAGCGAATCGTTACTAATGGATATTACTGTACATCTTCCCATGCGAGTGTATACTTACGGCCTGCCGTTCTCAACTTGAACTCCAATCGACTGAAATCTTAGAGGTGCAGTAAGGGGTAGTGGTTCCTCCCTCGGGATGGGCAGAAGACAATCCACCTAAAAATAAGACATTAAGAAAGCTGTAAATTAGTTTTAGTCTTCTTCAAATATGTACACCAACAAAAAATATGAAGTCAATAAATCTTAACCTGAATTCCAATAGAAGACAATTTCCTCTTCGGTGCAGTTGGGGGCTGCTCTAGGGTGACACAGACACTCAAGGTGTCATTTTGGGACTGGGTAGATGTGGATGTAGTGGTGGTGGCGGTGGCAGTGGTAGTAGAGGAAGGGAGGTCACGAGGAGCTGGAACAGGGGGCACAGCAGAGCCTGCAGCTGGTGCAGGAGTAACAGCTGGGACAGCGGCTGGAGGCTGGGTTCCTTTGACCAAGCTGCCCGTGCGGATGCTACAGAGACTGTCAGAGGAGTTACTGCGTCCTGACTGGCTGTTGGCTTCACTGCCACGGTCCTGCTGGTCTAGGTATGTGTCTTGGGCTGATTCGGTGCTGCTCTGCAGGGTCACTGAGATGAGGGGTTTTGAGGTGGTGCGAGGTGGGACAGGAGGAGGAGCCTTCCTACTGCCGACTGCCGACAGGACGACAAACAAAACCAAAGAAAGACCATGAATAACAAACATGCTCCTGGTCCCATAAGACTTCCACGAGCAAGCAAAAGCTGAATCACTTGCAGCATCAATAAAACAATAAAAGTTTAAAAATAAAACAGTTATTTCACACAGGGTTCCTACACATTTTCAAATTTAAAATTCCAGACTTTTTACATACTCAAATTCTCAGGTTTTGGAGACATCAGCGCACCACCAAATACTAATATATTTAAATGAATTAAACTCATACTCTTATTGTGGCATACCACCAAAATCTATACCATATTTAGCTGGGCCTAGAATTTGTGTCAGTGTCCTATTTTATGTCATAACTATATGCATTACTCAAAATGCATGACCTCCCTCTGACGTACGATATTCTCACAAAGAAGTTTACTTTAAGACAGACTGACGCTTATGTCGATTTCTCTACCCCGCCCTAATCAACTGAACTAGCAAATCTATTGGGCTAATTTTCATGTCAGAACAGTGATTACTCGTAGGCCTAACAATGAATTGTTTAACATGTAAGCAACAACAACCCCTTACAAAAAACCCTAATCGAAGCTCATCTCTTCCAAAAAAGTCTGACAGCAGCATGAACAACGCTGCTCATAATGTTCATCTCTGATCCCTGCTCAGTGCCTAACTTTTGACACTTGCTCATGTCGCTGCTGTACGCTACGTCACAAACGCAAGTTTCAGACTATAAAACACTGCTGCGCTCCCTCCGCAGACATTTCAGCACATTTCTTAGGCAAAATTCGATGAATGTCCGAAAGTTGAGCTGCATTTTACCATGTAGTGGCAAACGTCTGGAAACAAAAATATTTCTCCATACTCCAATTTCAATTTTCCATACTTTTAAAGACCTGGAAAACACTAAAATCAAATTCCATACTTTTCCATACTGCGTAGGAACCCTGTTCACAAATGCCAGCTGGAGCCAACGAGGTGCCAAAACCCAGTACCATAAACACAGGCAATCTGGAAAGAAAAAAAAAACCTCTACTCTCTGACATTATTGTCACCTCTCTCAAGTTTACTTATGCTACCTCTATGTTTTCTGTGTACCTGCTGCTGTCTGTGTTGCATTGACGTCAGTCTATCTCTTGGGATCTCTCACTACATGCCACTCCTTCAGATCTTTGCTCTGTGAACAGTCAGACAAGACAACTCTTCCATTTTGCTGATTCAGTATGTAGAGCAGACAACAAGACTGCAACCTCTGTAGGTGTTGCACTTTACTTTCTGTTATGCATTGTGTACATATAAAATTGCAAATATAAAGAAATGTACAGATTAATTTATATTTCAAATTAAGTGCTACATATTTGATTTTACACTCCAAAGAACCTGAAATGAGGTCCATAAGTGAGCAATAACATTGTGGATGAGGTACAAAGAGTATGATGGCTGCTTGTTTAACTGTAATCAGTCTGACTGCAGGGTTGTGGTGGATGATACAGAATTATCTACAGTACTAGAGCACAAAAAAAGGAAAAACCCACAGGCTTTCTTTTGGAGTCAAGAGGATGTCGAAAGCCAGTTTTGTGCAGATGATATTTAAACAGCTGGCTGGCTGGCAACGTATGAATGACAGAGTTGCACAACAAACACAGCAGACAAACATTACAGCCCTACAAAGCTAATTATACTATTCACTGATACACATTGCAAATAAATATATTTTAAATTAGCTGACCAAAGAAGTAATCCAAGGATCACCATTTTTCACAAATGAAACCATGAAGTGCATTCCCTCCAGTAGCGGTATCAATCTAAATAGCAACCCAACACCCTATAATTCTGTGGGTGCTGCACTCCTGTCATCAGCCAATGACTCACAGCACCAGTCAAGCTCTCATTAAATCCCACCAACATACACAGACAAGGCTATGGAATCCACTCAATGCAGTTCATGAGTAGCTTGTGTCGCCCTGAATTTACCATCATGCCACTGCAATGACAACCATGTCTTAGAGAACATATCTATCCCTGAACAAAAGAACATTATTCCTCAACACAGACACTTCTTGGAATACAACTAGCACAAATACATGACATTCTCCAACTAATATGTCCGGTTACACCCAAGCCTCAACACATGCCTTTGTCTAATTTGTTGAGTCTAGAGTGCTGTGGCACTTGAATTAAACAAGTTGATTATATATGTTCACAATATGGAAAATCACTTACATAACCACTAATGTGAAAAGGTACAATTCCCTATCTGCTCTGCAGTGATGATTTACCAGAGAAGAAAACCAACAGCTAAAGCAATCTATAAACCTTGTGTCCTCTGAAAATAACAATAACAGTCCATGTTTGAGATCATAAAGATCAATATCAATGACTGATTCTAAATGTGAGGCGACAGTGCAAAGTTTCTGCTGCATCCATTTAGATGGTGGAATAAGTATTTTGACTGCATTCAAGTGTGACCACATTTGGTCAGAAATGGTTTAATGAGTTACAAAATGTACAGAAAAGGGTATCTTTCTTATCGGATTACATTTGTAGGATGTACATGCTTTGTCTTATTTAGACAACTCAGCCATGTTCAGCTGATGTAAAGAAATTATTGCTTCACTTACGAGAAGTAATGCACTTGCTGTTTTAGAATATGTTCATGTGTGTATGAGAACTAGGAAATGGCCTCTAATGAGCTCTAAAGTGGGTTTAGCCATAGTTGTATATAACTGACTTGTTGCAATACAATATGCTTTTGCCATTAGTGCTGTTTTATAAAAAGAACCCCCTCACCCTCTGGCTGGGACACTTAAGTGTTTTGTCTGGGGATTGAAAAGTGTGATTGTGAGCCAATTAAGTAATTTTTACCTTCCGCAAAAGTGGTGGTAGAAGAGCTCTGTACTAGAGTGTACATAGCTATACAAGCTTTATAAGAACAAATGAAAACAATTAACTTGTGTGCACCACGGCTGGAAATATGATTTACTAAGATGAGTCTTCATATATATTTTAGAATATTGAAGCAATGCACATATTATATGAGCTCCTAGTATTTATTGTTCTGTTTAATATATGTTTGTGTTTAAAAAAAAAAAAAATCATAAATTAGACAGATGATGGAAAGCAAATTGTTTTCACAGCAGAAAGGCAGAAAATAGTTGTGTTGGACAGACAGATGTCAAGGGAGACTGAAAGAGAGAGCTATCTAATGGGTTGGACAGGTAGACTACCATTTAATAGACAATACAGGCAGTCATAGGGGAAAAAAATGACAAAATGAGGGAGGGACATTACAAAAAAAGGAACAAAAGACGAGTCATGAAAAGAAACTGCACCGATTTCCCAGAGGGTGCTCTTACCCACAGCATACTGATATCTTTAAGAGCTGTGGTTCTTAGTCTGACCTGTTGAACTGGATCAAGAGTCCGGGTCAAAACCTGATCAGCTGATGCAGACATGTGACAGGTTTATCTAAGGTCAGTCTTCCACTGTGTGAACCTAACATACTTCACAACTCACCATATTTCACCAAGTAAAACAACATAGAACTGAAAGGACATATTTGCTACATGTTAAGTGTGATTAAATCATGAGAAAAGTTGAAAGCTGCTGACCACTTGGTGTATTACAGGAAATGCTGATATAATAAAAGGACTGCGAAGCTTTTCACAAATGCATATCATATAAATGAAAAAAATATATAAAAAAATGCTGAAACTGAAACTTACGGAAACTGGGAAATTTAATTTACATATTCAATAAATTCACTATGATATCACTGAGACCAGAGTATCTAATGTTGCAATGAGAGTAGCTTTTCAAGTAACATTATCACAGCTGTGATATCCATCTAACCTTCTGTAACTCTCTTTAAAAACCCTGTACAGCCTCATCCTGTCTGCTCCTGACCTTACTGCAATAGTGGAGTGAGATAAACTACACTTGTTTCCCTCATTCAGGCATTACCTCATCAATGAGAGTGAGAGGAAGAGTGTGTAATGTGTGTAATGATGACTCACAGTCTATCCATGGTAATACACAGCCACACCATGCCTTGTGTAATACAAGGAGATAAAATGACCACACCTTGTACCATAATGAAACGTGAATGCTGGTAGAATAAATGTATTCATAGCATAAATATCATGCAATGATTTGTAATATGATCACAATAAAATCAGATGACAAACAAATTTTGGTGGGCTGTTTTACAATAGCAACAATGACAGTGAATATTACATAGAAAACATACTGCATGTTACTTTCTAATATTGCAGATACAGTCATAGTCAGGTGTTTCTCTAAAAGCCGGTTGCCTTAACTGCAAAGTACTAGCTTTCAATACACAAGAGGCAAGAAGCTGATACATTATTGATAATGTCCTCAGGTCTTAACACATGGTAGCTGCTACTGAACAGAAAAGGCGTACATTCCACGGACTTAAAATAGCTTCAAAAGTTGACGCATTTAAGGTCATAGTAATGTGTGTGGCAGCGTTTCCGGTTAACATGATCTGTTCACGCCACATGTCATTAGAGGATACACGGGAACGGTGGGAAGACATTTGAATATCTCTCACCAGTTTTGACACCACGCAAAATGTCAGCAAGTGCTGTGACCTAGTCAGGTGTAAACCACACATAAATCACAAATCGCGGTGCTAAGTGTCAGGTTTAATTTTGTAGAGGAGTTAAACTCAATGTGACTCACTGCTTCCTCCGTGAATAAGAGCCTCCATCACATGTTACGTCAAGGATCAGTGAGAATAATTGTTTAGTGTTGCTTTAGTTCCCATGGTTTATAATTACATACCACTACTCCGCTAAGATAATTTAATTGGTATTCTTAGAAAGGGGCATGTCAGTGAGGCTTTATATGCTTTAATAGACTCGAAGCAATGATACTTAATGGTTCGTGGGGATGTTCCTTAATTCTTACCCCAATACGCTAAATAACCACGCCATTACAGCTTAAATGTGTCTGTAGCTCTGTTATTGATATGTTTACAAGAACAGTAGAGACACACGAGTTGATAGACATTAGAGATACTCACGCTAACGCAATGCTTTAGCCCCTGTTGCTATCCAATGTAACACTGTGGTTACATTAGCCGAACTAGCCGGGTACCGAGCAGTCCGTTTACTTGGCTGTTAACGCCTGTGCTACTGTTAGCTTATGCTACTAGCCAGTAGACATTCAATACGGTGTGCCATTCTACAGGGTATTTAACGTTAAGTAGCATTAGCCTGAGGCACTAGATATTTTAGAAACGGTGGTACGAACAAAGAACAGCTGCCACCGATATATTTTACACAGCTATTAGCACCACTTTAACACCGACAGGTACCTTACTGGTTACCAGCATCGCCCGGTTTCTGTTAGGGGTTTATCCCCATTCTCTTATCCACGTTAGCTAGCTAACCTGCCATACCGAAAACGTTAGCTCAGATTAGCTTGCTGTTGCTGGCGTTACCGACAGCGTTTGACAATCAGAAGATTCACGCCCACGAAGGAAGAAACGGAAAAAACATTACTGTACCGTGTGTGACTCGAAAATCCTTATTTTCTGTTCATTCATGAAATGCAGACAAGATGCAGACGGGATACGGTACTCTGTCGTAAGATACACAACGACGCTCTGAAGAAAAGATTTGTAGTACACGCCCTTGAGGACCAGGATTGGAGTCCACGTTTTCTCGGTAGCGGCTTTCTGCAGACGATTGGACCGCCCCGGTCATCGAGTTAATCGAACATGAAAGCGATTGGTTTAAGCGACTCTCCAATGTTGTTTGGGAATGGATCCGCGATAGGTGCGTTCAGGGCGTCTGACACCGCGGGAAGGACTGAAAGGTGATGTGTTGACGCTCATTATTTCACATTTTTTGTTCATTGTAATCCATGTGATGTTTGTGTGTTTGTTAAGTGAGAAGAAATTATATGATTGTATTAGAACAGACAGTATCACCCCGTGTAAAATGTATATATGGACCAAAAGTAATACAATATGGTGCCTACAAATCAATTTTGTGTCATAGTATAAACTTAAGCCTTCGTCAACGATTTATATTTAGAACTCTGCATTAAAATCAAACATATGTGTGTGTTTGACTACATAATATATGTTAAAACATGATCTCCAAATTTTAAAAACCCTCACATTTTCCGCAACATCTTAATATTTAATGTTATTTGGGGCACAACAGACTAATGTTTGAAAGAGCAAAAGAACAAAAATCAAGTAACATTGTACAGATGATGTCATGTATTATTCAGTGGGAAATTTCCTAAAATTTCATGTATTAAATTTTCATTTTCAGTCAGACATGTTGTAATGTTTTCAGGAACGTGTGCTTTCTTTCTGTCCTGTGACAAAGTAGCCCAACGCATTGCAAAAATATTTCGTACTAATTTCAACAGGTTATATAGGCTAGTATTTTCAATACACAACTTGTTTTGTTATTGTGTGTAAGGTCCATAACAAAGCCAGACACAACCCAGTTTATTTCTGATGTGATTTTTTTTTTAAAAAAAGTATTATATTGCAAGAAAGGAATTTCAAGAAACTAAAAATTTATTTCTTGTAATAAATACATGTAAGTCATTTTTATGATCTTTCAGTGGCTTGTCTTTCATTCTAATCTCCAGTAATTCACTTATTGGCAGTATTTTTTTGCTAAATATAGGACAGTCTCTTTATATCTAAAATCTCCTTGTTTCTGTATTTTAGGACTGAGTTTACAGAATATGAAGCACAGTAAATGGATGTTTAGCTGGTATTATATGACACACTCCTCCTTCTGTTTACATTAAAACATCTTTTAGAGCTCTGACCCACTTTGTCTTCAGCAGTACTCACTGGTATTGTAGCCTGTCATGGTGGGTGGTGGTGAATCTGAGTCCACAGAAGCTGTATCTTCATCCTGGGAGCAGCCTGCCTGGATGGCCCGCAGGTAGCTGTGGCTGCGTGACCGGAAGCACGTGGGTGCAGGCAGATCCAGAGCCTCCACTGCCTGGGATTCCCCCTCACAGTACGGCACTGAGTGCCCACAGCCCTGCCCGCATACCTGAAAGAACGTGTGCAGACTCACACGCTGAGGGCAGAGGGCAAACTGAAAACATGCTCTGTAAACATGTCTGCATTTCTAAAGAACTTTTAAGGTTTTCAGCTATTAAATATAATGAGCTGCAAATGCTATATGTCATTGATACATGATTTAGCACCTTTATAAACAGTTGAACTTACACTATAGAAAAGTCTGTGCAATAATGTTATAGATTTTTCAAATTTGAATATATTTAAATGAAAAATAGCATTTGTAGTATTTGTTTGTTGCCAAGATAAGGCTGAGGTGACCAAATCCCTACAAACCAAAAATGTGCACATTGGGAAGTAATACCTGTAAAGAATACTGAAACAGCAACATAGTCATACATTTTTATGTAATTGTCTGTCTTACTCAAAAATTCACCTCAATACAAAAAATAGATTAAGAAAGTTAAGTCTTCCCGACTCCCACACCGAGTAAATACATCAAGCATCAAAGTAAATTAAACATTTACTAAAGTCTTCTATGATAGTCACTGATGTATTTCCCTGAAAGCTGACAGGAGGAACGGGAAAGGGATAAAAATGATGTGCAATTCAACAGTAAGTGGGTCACCTGGTCACCCACATATCCATGAATGAGGAGAATTGGTAATGAAACACAGCAATACTGCAAATAATCTTAATACAAATTGAGGAAATATGCTGTATCATGAGCATAACCTCAAATATGAAGCTTTCAGTGACAAAAATGACAACAGAATAACAATCTACTGATATAAACATTGCTGAAAGTGTAGTTGAAAATGAATACTGCAATACTCTGATCGACTTTCCTGTGTCTTGTAATAAACCCAATCACTCTTTATTGTGTTCCATGAAAAGTCCCCCCCAAATGGAACTACCACTGAGCCCATGTGTTCTCTGTGAATGCCTGTGTACTTCAGTCTGGTGACTATTGATAGTGCGTGATCTGCATCCCAGTCTAATGGTGTTTGTGAAGATACAATATAGGGCACACTGCCTCAGGTTTAGTGGGACACTTTGACAACCTGAAAACATAAATGCATGCCATCACAATTTCATCTGCTTATTCCAGACTCTCTTTTCTATACAGCACATCGAGTCAGCAATCTCAGATGATGTCGTATTTATATTTAAATATTCTCTTTTGTGAGCTTGAAATTTTCAGAGATATTCCAATGTGCTTTTGCTTTCTACCAATGGTTGACAATATTTACAACATACCCTGAAAAGCCCATGAATGCATAACTTTGTTTATTATGACTCCGATTGACAGTATACACATGGAATAAAACCATCCACATACCTGACTACCTGAGACTCTGCCCAGCGTGCCGGAACATTGGCTGAAATCATTATTCCTGTGGCGTGGAGGGGCCTCCAGGGGACTCACCAAGCAGTCTAAGTTATCAAGGCTCCGATTAGTGGGAAGCTCCTTCAGCGATGGCAGGGTGCTGAGGAAGGAAACGTTATAATCAGCCTCTCAGACCCAGAGACCAGAATAAGTGAAGGCTGTGTTTAATTGATGATATCTAGGAAATAGCTTAAATTATATTTTAAAAGTTCCCCTGGGTATTTCAAAATTAAATACTGTGATGTGTGGATAGTGATATATGCTATGGTTAAAATGGCAGCACAGAGGAAACAATCATTTTATGAATAAAACAGATTTCATGGACTAATGTCTGGTTAAGCTCAGGTTTTTCTGAGTAGTTTCCTCTGTTCTGGCTTGCCCGTTTGATCTCTGTTAGTCAAAAATGTGTGCATACTAGATGAAGGGTGTGGTAGAGTGACTGGCGTGGACAATTTGCATGTAAGGAAATCAAGGCTTGGAAAAAGCAGAACAGTAAAATGCTACCACACCACTCAGGCCACCTGGAAGTTGCTGGATGAAACAAAGGCAAAGAGGAAAAGTACTGGGAAGGTTAGACAGGAACGGGCGGTGGGTAGTGCTGTAGGGCAAGTGAGGGTGGGTGCACAGCCACAGTGCCTGCCTATGGATGACACTGACCTCAGATGCTGCATAGAGCATGCACTCTGCAGCGGAGACCACAGAAAATCCTCCCGCATGAGAGCGTAGCAACGAGGCCTGTCCGTGTGGATGTAGGGGTAAAACACAGGGCAAAATTTCACCTCTTGTTGCTTTTGTATCAAATAAAGATGACACTGTTCATCATTTTGTGCCCGTTCTCATTAACCTTTAAACGTCATGAATCACTTATATCATTTTGACTGATATTCTTCATGTATATCTGTGAGAAGATGCTGCCATCTGGTGTCTACGTTTGAGGACCTGGGTAAAAGATATCTTTCAATGGCGTTGACAGGCCTATTTGTCTTTTAATGAATATAAAGTAAAGGAGTATAAGTTCAACTCTTGCAAACAATGAGTATTATAATCAAAGGTGTTATTCCAGTGTTTGTTTTTGTTGTGGGACTCACTTTCTCGGTGGTGGCGGCGGCTGCTGCTCACTCAGGGAGTGTTGTGTGGCCTTCAGGTAGCTCTGACGACGGGCGGCACTTTTAGGGGAAGGTTTGGGACTTCCCTCTGAGTCCTCGCTGTCCTCCAGATCTCCCATTGCTTTAACATAGCTGCCACTACGCATCCTTCGACATGGGATCTCAGTACCTCTTGCTCGACCCCGACCCAAAGTTGGCCAGTCTCCTAAAGGAACCTGTGTTATGAAATCATATGGCACAATTTTCTGTTAAGCACTAAAACACATAATTTTTAAATACATGTTCATGGCGTAATCTAGTGAAAAGCTTAAAATATGACTGGAATGAATATGGTGGCTTGTGGAAAAATTATATCTCTATGGAATAAACAGAATAGAATGCAGAATAAACAGAATAATTATACAGAATGAACAGAATCCAACTTAATTATCAAGCAAGCAGGAACTAAGGTCCACTTGTCAGGATCGATGATTAAATCCAACTAAAACTGCAGAATATATAAGGAAATCCATGCAAACTTACAACGGATGATGATGAAAATGAATACTCACAGATCCTCCTACCTGAAGGAACTGGTTTGCCAGGTCTTGGTGGCAGGACTTTGATTTAAGCAGTGTCCTGTTGACTGTGGCAGAGCCCTTCTGTAACACTTGCCTGGCCTGGCTAAGAGTGAGAGTGGACCAGGAGCCCCGCTTCACCAACATATCATCCTTGCTTCCTGTAGTTCTTCGCTGTTCATCCTTCGATCCTACCTGTGTTGCTGGGCAAGCCAGAAACTTGAGGTCACTGCTGCTTTTCGAGGTTTTGAGAGTATGTGCAGAAATGGTGTTGTAGCCCTGTGGGATGTGTCTGGGAGGAGCCTGGCTGTCTGACACGGCTCTGCCAAGAGTCATCATGCTCAGCGGGTTGCGGTAACCTACAGCGATAGTGCCAGCTTTGGTGGTGTCAGTGTCCAGGGCGTCATCTGAGCTCCACAGACCCAATGCATTTGGCCTAAGTCTCTGCTTTGGACCTTCAGTTTTAGCCCTGTCTTTACTCTTGCTCCTGCGAGTTGGTCTCCCACCTTCCTCTCCAGCCCCTGTCGTACCAGTCGAACGACCATTTAGGCTGCCTTTGATTGCTGAGTTTTCTAGGGACTGAGATTTAGCAAAAAGCTTTTGCACAGAGTGCATCAGGTGGCGAATTCGTCCTGGACTTTCACTGCGTTGCTTAGACATACGTCCTCTGTGGAACTGCAGTGTACTGAAGCCGTCACGCTGCAGTGGCAGGTGCCTCTCTAGTTGATCCAAAAGGTTGGATGGTAACCGATTCATCTTGGCAGCTGCTGCAGATGAGATGGTGGCTGATCCACTGGTGATCATAGGAGCACCAGTAAGACCCAAGCCTAAGCCCATACCCATAGACAAAGAAGTGGATAATGTACCTCCCCTGCCAGCCAGTCCAGGTCCACCACCACCAGCCAAACAGCCCTGTGAGCAGTCAACCTGCTCTGTCTGGGAGGTGAAGTGGAGACGAGGGAAAGTGCTGCTGTTAGACATCTGGCTGAAAGGCAACAGACAGTCAGGGGTCAGGGTGGTAGGGCTGGTTGGAGGGCACTGATGAAGATGGGGGTCCAGGGTGCCATAGTGGTTTATGGTAGGACTCAATAGAAAGGAGCCATGTGGGTCAGAGGTCAGAGGACAGAGAGGCTTCTGGGGGCATCCTGATGGTTCACAGGAGTCAGACAGGTGACGACTGCGGTTAGCTCCTAACCCCTTCATGGTGGCACACGTGTTGTCATTAAAACATGTTTTCAGTCAGTAAGGGTCTACAGACCTGGATGGCCCATCCTACAACACAGAGAGACAGGAAGGGATTATCAGATATGAATTTAAAGCAATCCACATGGTGCTAGTGTTACAGAAAAGTGATTAAATACACACACACAATGGGTTGGGACTATCAGTTAACTTTCTTTAAACAGTTGTTGTCCTTTGGTACCTGATCCTCCCAAGAATGTTTAATAAAACGCACAATTTGTGCTATTAAAGAGATTACAGTTAAATATCCATGACAGAAAATCCATTTGCATACAATATAAAGACACAGAGGGAATTCTGCACATCTATACTTAAAGATAATGAACACATTAGAGCTATTGCCCATTTAAAAGTGCTTCTCTTTGTCCTTGTTTTTTTTTTTTTTTTTAGAAAATTAATTGAAAAAAAAAAAAAAAAGACATTATAGGCCCTTTCTAATGTGTGGCACATTCCACAGAGGGAGCATTACACAGCCTGTAATGTACTCACACCATGCAGTAGCTGCCCTCTACAGTAAACTGATGTTGTTCAACACAACAAACCACCAGGTGGAGCAGCAGTTAGAGTAGCCAGAGCACAAAGGACAGGATGTGGCTCTAGAAGCACACACATACTAACACACTGGGGGGGGGAAACGGTATTATTAAAATAAAATCCTCATGCATGTTTTAAGATATAAGTGCAGACAATCTTAAAGTAAAGCTTCTGTATTATAAAAAAAAAAAAAAAAAGCAAAACAAAAACAATTTAGGCTGTGTTGTTTTGTATGGTTTGATTTTTAAAGCATCCACTTACACACAGTTATGCAATCTTTCTTTGATTCACTGTCAACATCAGTCTGGCCACAAACACATAGAACAAAGGAGGCATCAGAGTGAAAGATAAAGAGACCGACATTATGTATTATTCTCTCTGAAGAGAAAAGCCTGTTCATTTTACAGCATTAACTATTTCTCCATAGCTCCAATCCAGATACCCAGAGGCCAAATCTAAAACATTATGTTCATGCAGCCGAGAGCAACTCTGCTGACAATGCATAGAAGAATGACTTCTGACTCATACATATAAATGTGCTTTATATCTAACAAGTGATATTTGTTCCAAAAGAAAGAAATAAACTGACATTTTTACTAATCATTTTTGGCACGTTTCCATCCCTTTCAATTTACTTATTGTGATTCCTTTCTTTTGTAACCACAGGGGATAATAAATCTTCCCTAATATTCACTAAAAACGGAAGATATCTGTAATAAATATTTCATCGCTTTATTTCAGTGGCATCTTCATTTGAATTCAAGTTAAATGGTGAATTCGATTTAGTAAAGTTTTTCATTTTTACTCTAACCTTTCAATATGTCTCATTATGGGAAAGAACTTGCAAGGGTAAAACTGAAGCTCACAAACAAGCAAAGAATATACTTTACTGGTGAAAATTAAACAGCAGTGTTTAATCTTCATATGGCCCATTGTTTATTTTAGTTGTTTGTATGTGACATAATTCTCAGAGAGACAGACACAGCAGTGGATAAAAACCACTAAGCAGAATCTATTCAAACAAACATGGTAAACAAGAATATTTTAAGGTGACTTTGTTATATTTTTTCTATCACTACTCTCAAAGCTCACTACAGACAGAAAGTAACATTGCATCAAGGTTATGAAAACTAATAATTCACACAGCAGAGATCCATGCTGCATTAAATTCTCTCTAACAGATGCTGTCTGCATCACAGTGGAGTGACTCACCGATCAGTGAATGGTAAGAGCCTTCTCCCACAGTAAGCATGAAATCTTGCCTAGGAGCTGAATGTGGAATGTTAACTGCACACATTTTAATTCCTCTGTGTTGGTTTGTCACGTCTTATGTCTCTGTGACCTCCCATATACTTCCCACAGTGTGAGAGAAGCCACTTATCTGAGTCAGTGCTCCCAGACGGGCAGAGGAGCATACACTGACAAATACACCAGCGCTTTACAACAGTGCAACCTGCTGTAATTCATCCAACCCAAGCTGACTGTAGATCCACGTGTTCACATCCTGTAGGCGCCACTGCTGACAAACTGACACACACCTACACGCTGACACACCAACACACACTGACATACACATGAACGTGCTAACCACCCACCCACCCATCCGTCGCAGCAACAAAAAACTGTCAAGTATTGAGCATCACAAGGGCAACATGAGAAAGAAATAATGTTCACGGTTCATGTAATTTTGTCACAGGTTCAGTGCATCTGTCTGTTTGTATGACAATGACCAGCAGCCTCCTAAATACTTCCGAGGCAAAGGAATCTTGGGTGTTTGACTGATGTTACCAAATGCTTCTGCTGCTCAGGGAGTTTTTGCACATTCAGTAAATATGTGTCCGTACTTATATGGTGAATATCATACATACTCATAACCTCAAACGGCCTTATCAGTTACTGTCATGTTTAGAGCAGTTACAGTACATTAATGTAATGTATGCCGACAAGGGTCATTTGTAGGGTAAAAGGGTCTTCTAATAGCATCAAGTTGATTTGTGTGTGAAGGATAAATGGGGAAATCCTCAGTCATCATAAAACATTATGGCAAATCAGATTTGACATGTGCACTTTGGTGAAGGGTGAAGAATCACACGTCAAGCTAAACGTCACAAAATAGTGGCAATCAATGTCATCCATTATACCAGATAAACATTCAACAGCGGGGGCCCCCCAACTTTTTCAGCTCACGGCCCAAAGACGAAATTTTAGGTCAAAAATTCTTTAGGATTCTTCTCTCATCAAAGTCATCTTCACACCAACTCTATGGTGAAACAAAAAGAAATGATAAGAAATAATAATAATAATAAATACTATTTTTAAGCGAGGGTCCTAAATAAAAACAGTAGTTGTTCCGTAAAAGGACTCCTTTCAAAGTGTTATACCGTATGTACTTAATTCAGAATATCATCTGATTGTAACAAACAATCATGTCAGAGCAGTCAATTTTAAATAATTTATAACTTACTGGGTAGATGCATGAAAATAGAAATATGTTTTATTTTATGTAAAATTTAACAGGTAGCTTTAAGTGTCAAATATATGTAGTGGGGAAATATATTACCCTCTGGAATGTAATAAAGTAAACCTTATAAAGCCATGAAACCATGAAATTGAAATACAACCCAATAAAAAGAAGCTGTGACCCATTTTGAGCCCCGACCTTTAGGAAAGTCAGCTCTACAGTGAAAGCATGCTAGTATACAACATATACTCAAAAAACATACAATGTAAATAGAATTCATGTAGCTGGGAAGCAAAAAGCCTGGTCGAAACATACATATCAAAACAGAACAAAAAAACCCAAAAAAAATCCAAAATGTAGTTCAGGATTTTATTGAATAATATAATAATAAAAGGGAGAAAGGACTTCCTTTTATATGTTTACATGTTGGATTCTTAATTTGACCAAACAAATAAAGAAATATATAAATATATTAGATACACAATACTACTACTACGACTACTACTACTACTAATAATAATAATAATAAATTGTCTGTAAATTGATTGAGACTAATTCAAAGATCATATGCATTAAATGTAAAGATGATTGACATCCTACTTTATTTTACAGCTGATTCCACCCCCCATCGGAGGACACATTGCCTTTTGATACAGTTAGAATCTAAGTACATAACCTCTAAGGACCAAAGCATAGATGATCGAGTATCCATAACATACACAAACCCTCAAACCATATCTCACACTTTAAGAAAAAACTAAAAAATCTCCAGTAAAGTGTACCGTATCCTACCATTCCAACATGTTTCTTAAGAATCACTGCAGCTATTTTGTTTACAGTGTTACTGACAAACTAACTAAAAAACAGATGTGGGTGACAACATAACAGAGGTCACATGACAATAATGGAATAACCTTCCACCCACAGACCAAAACTAATTGAATTTCTTTTGTCAGTGTAGGAAAACAAAACCAGTTCTAACAACAATCTTTCTACTTCATGGAAAATGGATCCCCAATGTTGTACTACACAAGACTGCTTGTTATTATTCTGCTGGAAAACCAAAACCAGGTGACAACCAGTGGACACATGCAAATGTTATGTTTGCCAAATTAATAAATATTCATTTTTGGGAGGTATTTGAAATGCACCAGGTTCCTTGCAGTTATATTGTTGTTTTGGTTGCTCACTGACAGACTAAAAGTCTAGTGGGAAAAATATTCACAGGGAAAGACAAGTGTATAAATAAAAAGCTATGATATTTAGTTGAAACTAAGCTAAAAAATTAAAATGCTAAAGAACTTACTTTGCACATCCTTTCATTATCATGCACTAAAATATTGATTCACTGACAAATAAAATGATAATCAGTATGCTTTTAGGGCTGTCATTTTTACACAGAAGTTTACAGCTGGATAAGTGAGGGTGCTTCACCGAATATAAATGCACTTTGACATAACAATCATCTCCACACAGCCAGTGAAATTGCTGCTACTTTGTCAAGAACTGCCTTCATTGGCCTATTGGGAGGTGATGTCAGGTAACCCGGCGCTGACACACTGCACAGCCCCGTTACATCTACGAGAGGCCGCTAACAAGCAGAACCAAGAGTTGCTGGTCTGTGTCCCACTGAGCCACCAAGCAGGCCTGTAATAAATGTCTCCTGTAGCTGTACACTTCCCCTCTAGCCTCCGGTGATGAGCAGAGGGAGGAGAGAGACACAGAAGAAAGAGAGAGGTATTGATCCGGGTCCCGCTCCTTGTTCTAAGGGTGAATATACAGCTGCTGGGTATTGGCTTTTGCAGTCTCCTTCAATAATCACCCTTTTTCTCATCACTTCTCTGGATCATCTACTCTTTTTCAGACACATGTCAAGTAAATTTGCACCACTGTCCAGTACAATTCCTGCATAAGTAAACTACGCACTTCAGTTTTATAATCCTTGTCTACATTCCAAAAGAAAGAAAAAAAAAAACTTTTAAAATTGAACATGACCCAGGAAAACATTGCTCTCTTTCCCCAAGCTAATACAACTTCGATGTTTACAGTATTAATATAGTAGATGAACTACATAATCTGTTATACTCACTGTCTGTCAGAGAGTTTACAGAATGCTTGATACAAAACAGTAAGAATTTCTATCACTGGTGCTTCCTGTGAGTAAACACTGATTCTCTTCTTTACTGTAAATGCAAAAAGGCACATTTAAGGAGCCAATCAGCACAAAAACATAACACTGTGCACATATATCTTATACATTACTATACATACTACTCCAAAAACACATAAATCCAAATTATGTTGCCATCTGTGTTTTTTTTTCCACTTTCATCAGCAGACCACTGTTCCAAATATATAATCCATCACAGTGCCAACAGCATTCAATCAACATGACCAGAACCGGCACGGCACATCCATTACACTCAAAACCACCCTCCTTCCTTCTCTTTGTTTTTGTGTTGCAGGAAAGGCCAAGTTCCTAACCAAGAGGGATGAACAACACACACAAACAAAGATGAGTTACACAACAACAGTTCTCCGTGGATCCTAAATGCAGCACACTGAGATTCTGGGATTTTCAGAAATACTCAGGCCACTAATGCTCAGTATTCTGGAAGCTAAATGCACACATATATAGTATATTGTAGGGCTATGCGGAAAAATATACTATATTACTGCAATATAAATGTATATATGTACAATATCAATTTTATTTTATGTTTTAATATTCTATGATTGTCGTGGCACAAAGTGCTTCAATGTTTTTATTGCATTTGATGAACTTACTTCTGTATGGGTTTTTTTTTTTGTGTTTTCATTTTGGATAGTATAACATGTATAATATCAAAAGCAGTGTTGGACCCACTGCCATGCACATATTTATTTATTTTTTTCTAATTCTCAATAACTATATACATATTGGGAGAGAAAACATGTGTACAAATTGATGAAAAACCAAACAAAAAACAGGGAGAAGGTATTAGATGAGCTTAAAAACTATAATAAATGCAGAAACAATGAGAATAAGGTAAAGTCAAAGTTACAGTTCTGGCTTCCACAAAATCTGGTTGTAAAGGCTGAAGATACTTGACTCATTTGGTCCAAAATTAAAAACAAAACAAAACAAAACAAAACAGTTTTCTTAAGACAAAAATGAAAAAAAAAAAAAAAAGATCCTTTCCATTAAATAAATGTCATTCACTATATGCCTCCAGTCCTGTAAAACAGGGGGTTCAGGAAGCAACCATCATCTTATCAGTGCTTTTTTGCAGGAAACTATCAAAATATTGAACAAATATTTATCATATTGCCCTTCACTAAAATCAGCATTCCATAGAAATAATGTGGGTAAGTCAAATGTAAATATGCCTTCTACGGGTTTTGATGTTGAATCAACATTTTATTATTTACATGTTCAGTGTTCTGCCATTTGATGTCTAAAATGTTCCTCTGCTTATTGAATGCCAAATGAAAAATAACATCTGGTTCCTTCAACTTTCACTATGAAATCAGCATTTAGAAAAGACACAAATAATGCTTTGACATTATTCTCACAATTATTGATATGAAAATCTTTACAATAACATTTTTGACTTTATCACCATTCCCTAGTGTAACATTATATTGAGAATGCAGATTTACGCAGTGACGAAAACAACCCTCTTAAAACTCAGCCAATTATTCCTAAATATAAACATACATGTTAAGCAAGGAAAAAATTGACAGCAGTAAACAAACTTTACGTGGCTGGATTGCTTAAAATTAAACTCAGCCAATGAAAATTAAAAGAAAAAGGAAGAAAAAATATGCCATAATTTAGATTGTGCTTGTTACAAAAAAATGAAAACACAGTTAAAGCACATTTAAAATTCACAAATGTTGAATTAATGTGGTCTCATTTCTCTGCTTTGATATAATGCATACTTGTCTTAGGTTGTTACTGCAGATCTTATTTAGACAAAAGTACATTCCCTGAAAATTTTAATGAATAGCCAGCATTTCTTTTTCAAAAAGTAAAATAATCAGTGTATACACGGTAAGCAAATAATCTAGTTTTCCAAACTTCGTCATAAACTCAATAGCTGCAGAATTGACTGAAATTCTACTGTGTATTGAAAATACCCATGTTATTTTTTCCTCGTTTGAGCTTTTTTTTTTTTTAATCATACTGTTTGAGGTAGCGGTTAACATTTTTGGCAGATCAAGCAGATGGAGGTTTTGCATTGAAGTAAAGGTTAGAGCTGCTGATCGCTTTACTTTCGGTACAAGCTGTTGAAAACACCTGTTCATGCAGTGACTGGCTTTCAGGGAACTGTGGGAAATGCGAGTATTCATGGCATGTGGGTACATGAATTTGAAAGCGTCTTTTTTTCACATTGTTGAACATAGTTTTCTCAAAACGCAGAGCCTGCTGAAATATTCAAAGCTAGCGGCGTTTGTCGTTCATAGGATTCTCATCAGCACTTTGCCTGTTAAAGCTGTCCCAGTGCACCGGCTCCCCTGTTCACCAATGCATGCACTGAAGTGTAATTAGAGAGGCCTTTTAACATCCAGACTGTACTACTGCAGCTTCTTTCTGCATGTTTTCACTGGGCAACATCTTGGAGCCAGCACTTCGGCTTTGAATGTAAAAAAAAATAAAAATCTAGTTCAGTGACTCAGTGAAATTGCACGACTGTGAATTTTAAATATGGATATCATAAAAATGACAAGGTATGCAATAATACGAGAATATAGAAAAAGTCGTAATAATCATAAATGTCCTGCTATTAAATTAATATAAGAGGAGTAAAAGTAAGAACTGGAATGAAATAAAATAAAATATGATCTCTGTGTTTTTCTGTTTTCATTAAGCTGAAGTGCAACAGAAGCTTAAGGGTTGGTGGTGGGTGCTGTGAACTTCACTCCCTGACAAAATGGCTTTGACACTGTATTGGTCTCAGGCGAAACAAGACATAAAGGACCCAATAAGCTGCACGCGTTAACCTCTGCAGTCATGTGCTGTTGTGTCATGCATGCTAAGCGTACACCACCCAGTGTCTCCACTTAAAACACGCTACCCATACATTCAGCACAGCCCCCTGGGCCTGGGGGAATTATTGCATGCTCTTGGTTAGTAGCTGCCAGGGTGAATCCTCCACCAGTGCTCATTTAAAATGCTGTCAAAGCTTTAATAGTCCCAGGGGCTTGGGCTTAGAGAGGCACTGCTTCATTCTGCTCTGGAAGTATTGTACTGGTGTTGTATTGTCTGTACTGAAAAGGCAGAACAGAGCACGTAGCGCCATAGGAAGTCATACAATTGCTTTGTTTGGGCTTTTGTTTGAATTTTAAACTAATCTGCTAATCTGGCATCACCCTCACAACAACTGCATTCCCAAACTATTGGGGTTAATTCTTTGCTGGCTGGATATAATCTGTCCATTCGATTCTGAGCTGTGTGTATTTTATCTCTTTCAATACTATCTGATCCCCTGATTGTGGCTAGACTTCTTCCAATATAAACCAGGACAGTGATCTTAAGTAGTTTACAATAAGTCTGACGTTTGTATAGGCATACAGGTTTCACTCATATACATTTATCAGTCCATTTTATGAAGAACATAAGAACATATCTTGTCAGATTCCTCTCTATGAAGGAAGATATGTACATGTTATTTGTGTTAGTTTATATCTGTATATGCAAATAAATGAAATAAAACAATAATAATAACACATAATATTCCAGTTTGTACAAAAAAAAGAGAGATATTCCAACATAAAAATTACTGTGCTATGAAATGTCTATCCTTATAATAGCATAATTCTACTAAGAAAATATTTCAATTGATCTACTATGTTATTATTCAAATATAAAAAGCAACATGGAACTACATTAGGTTTTGCAGTTGAATTTCCATAAAACCACAACAGCTTCAGCTACATCCTATTCTGGCCCGAGGTGTCATATTAAATGGATTTCTCAAAGACAGCCCTATGTAAATCCCATGACAGGCAAGATCAGGCCAACCCTTGCTACACAAATTGGCCCCTAAAAACAAGATGAAATTAATATGCTGTTTTGCTCTCTGTAGTGTGAAGGGATTAGCTCACCCAACAGTATCAGGATTTAGGATTTAGTTTGCAATGCACATCACAAGGCAGAGCAGTTCAACTGCAGAGCTATGGGCCAGCGCGGTGGGGTCGAGGGCTGGACCACCAGTGTATCTGTCCAAAAAGAGCTTCACTTAAGGAGGAGCAGAAGGCAGTTTGTGGGGATTATTTATGTCCAAAGAACTGCAATGTAGTTTAATACTAGCTTGTATAATCAGCAATGATACAAAAAACCCAGCGAGAAACTAATCACTATTTGTGCTAATTATGCTCTGTACTTTTCACACATCTAAGTATAATAGTGGCTTTCATGCCAGAATGAAAGTGAAACAGAGGCATAAAAGCAAACATTCATGTGTTTTAAAGATGGTGTATTGACCTGCCTTAAATGGAACAAGTCAAATCTACTCCTCTAACCCTTAGTACCACATGTTCCCTCTAAAAACCCACACATCTGCGGACACTGAACTGACCTTTCAGTGGTTCACCTCGAAGCACATACTGCCAAAAAAGATTGAGTACAAAGGTAAGAATGTCGTCTGTAAAAACTATATTTAATGCAAAACTTCTAGGATTTATGTTTACGCCTACGTCAAGGCTTACAAGTGTAAGGCCAAAATACAGTTGCAGAAAAAATATCAGACTATTAAAAGTCATCAAAAACAATGGTTATGCAGTCAAGTACTAACTCCTGTGTGTATCATGTGACTAAAACAGACAGAAAAGAAAACACGGAATGTCTAAAAGCAGTTTTTGTCAGTACAGTGACATAGATATTGATGTAAGAACATAAGTGATTTTGGTTATTATCAAGAAAACCATGGAAAATGTCTGGATGTCAGCTCTTTTTTTTTTTTGAGTTATTTTTGTACAAATGTACCTTCAGTGCTACCAGGCATTAAAATAAACAAGAAATTGAAGAAAACAAGTTTTTTTTTTTTTTTTTTTTATGTGCCTGTACATGTACTTACCTTCATTTAAAAGGGAGCACTTTCATTTATGTGTGTAGCATGAGCCTAAAACTCAATCTAAATCTATCAGTTTAAATATGGCTCTAATATAACCCAGACTCTAACCCAGGGATCAGCAACTTATTCAATCTAAAGAACCCTTATCAACTAGCAAAAGAAAATAAAAATCTGTCTGGAGCTGTAAAAATCCCCCCTATATTTTACCTTGGGCTGGCTATTCTGCTGTAACATATTTATATTTATTATATACTTTAATTTCCTTTTTCCGTAATAATAATAGACTTTTTAATCATTTATGAAATTATGCACCTACAATAAGTTGTTTAGGTGTAATCAGAAGCGATATAAATATATAGAAAGATATACTTAATTGATCCCAAGATGGGAAATTACAGAATAAACAAATGCAAATGGACCTTTTGCTACTGAGTTTGGCAAAAGCAGTGCCAGGTCCTAATGTAGTGCATGTGTATAGAGCACACTGACTCTTATTGTATATATGTTAATACCTGTGTCATTCGATATTTACAGTCTTTTTTTTTCATATTTTACTTTTCTTGTATTTTTTAACTACATTTTGTATTTATCATTTACTAGAGAGACAACAACTGCTGGTAAAGAATTCTTTATATGTGTTTTACGTAGTTGGCAAATAAATTTGATTCTGGTTCATTTTGGGCTATATAAGAATGGCTTTTTGGCCTAGTGACACAAAAACGCTTAAATGTTTAAATTAATTGTAATTTTTTTCCACATACATTTTTTCTGACTTAGTTGCAGGGAGTCACATTTGGATTGAATAGTCAGGGTTTTGCAGACTCTGACCCTTAAATGTGTTGCCAATGAACTGATAGGTGTTGGGAGTGGGGACGGACATGACTCAGATGGTAGGGCGGGTTGTCTAATAGCCAAAGGGTTGGCAGTTAAAATCTTGCTCTGTCCTAGTCATGTGCTGCTGTGCTCTTGGGCAAGACACCTCACCCTCCTTACCTCCAGTGTCACTAACACTGGTGTATGAATGCATATGATTTTTTTGGTGTTGGCTGGAGGGGCCATTTGGCATGAATTAGCAGCCACGCTTCCATCAGCCTACCCCAGGGCAGCTGTGGCTACAAATGTTGTTTACCACTTCCCGAGTATGAATGTGAGAGTGAATGAATAATGGATCAATAATGTAAAGTGCTTTGAGTGCCTTGAAAAGCACGGTAGAAATCTAATCCATTAGAAAAATAAAGGGTAAATTCATTTTTACAAACTAACCGCAGTTACATTTACGACATTGCACTTACTACATATTCTTAATTATTTTGTATTTTAATTTTGCTCATGGGGTATACAAATTATTTGCAAAGTGTCATTTGAAATTTGCTGACAAAGCTAACGAGGAGCGATCTCTCCAAATTTGACGCCATCAACTGCTCCAGTGGCTAAAAGATAACAAATGATGTTTAACTGGGAAGCTTCATAGTGTGAATAACGTGTAAACGGGACTTACGTAGAGAAAGAACATTAATCACAGGGACACCCACTGAGATAAGTAAAGTTTAAGTAAAATGCACTCAAACTCCCTTTGGAAAACTCAAAAGCAACAAACGCTTGAAGTAGAGATGACTGAGATTTGTGAATACTGTGTCTCGCAGATATGCATGTCAAAGATGACGCACCGTAGCTCCATCTTGGGAGAATGCTGGGAGTGCTTCTATCACTGCTGCCATCTCACTGCTGACAGAGCTCATCAGTTAGTGCTTTCCAGCTGGTCTGTGATCCCATGCATGCTTGAGACCAAGGGACACAAAGCAGAGTAAATGCGGATGAACGGAAGCAACCCAGATAGGCTATGATGGGCAGTGTTCAGCCCGCGCTATGTCAGACTAATTTATCCTCGACTTCGCTGTCATCTTGGAGCCGAGATGAGTGGCTAAGCCTATAGAGCAAGTAAAATGAAAATAGAACATCTGTCTGCGGGTTTAGATGCTGTACTTAAAGCTTGACGCAGCTGGATGTTATGTTTGTGGCACACAGTTCCTTTCCTGTTCTTTCAAGTCATTTTGCTTGCAGATATATTACACAATATGTACAAACAGTCTAAAACATATGCAGGATCATAGGTCTTTTTACTCTGCTAGTTAAAAAAAATATTGGATTTTTGGAAAGACGACAGCAGAAGGATGCTCAAAAGTTATGTCACACGCCAGCTTGACTCATCTCCATTCAGTTACACATATATTTATACATTCACAGCTCATATTGTGTAACTGCCAAATTGACTACTTGACTTTAGTAACGCATCTATACCTCCCTTGTGATAATAGATAGATAGAATAGAACAGAATCAAATAGAACAGAATATAGCTCCTTTCTATATTTCCAAATATTAATGTGAAATAGTAGATTTTAGATTCAGTCAAGAGGACATCTCTCCCTGCTGTATAAATGCCAATATTCTAACTTTATTTCCACAAGAACCCGTATCATGTCTAATTTAACAATCTACCATGTATAATGCATTACCCATAGGGCTACAGGTCTCTCACTATGGTAACAGGAGTGAAAGTTGCAAATTCTTCTGATCTCTCAACCAGCCATTACAGAGTAATTTTTGTCACTATGCAGTCAAAGAGCGTCATTCATATCGAATTATGGTCATTTTTAAAGATGAAAGAGGTTTAGAGTGTGAGAAAACCATCTGAAATTAGAGTGTTTTAACTGGGAGTCATCTAATTAGAGCTGTTAGAGTTACAGGGTTATGGTTAAGTAGAGTGCGATCAACCTTTATTACACTAAAAGTCTATGAAAAAAAAAATCGCTTTTTAGTTTTGCCGTATTATGTAAAGTAAAAATGTAGATATGACACAATCCGAAAGGGCCATGAACATATTTCACCAACAGTCAAAGAGAGGAAGAGGCCAATCCTGAGAGACTCGCCGTCGTGTTGAGCTGGGTCGAGCTCTCCCCTGGGTATTCTTGTCTCCCTGAGCTTGCTGCTGGGCACAGAGGCAGAGCTGTGTGCTGTGGCTAGGTGTGGGCCACAGGATCACAGCAATTACTAAGAGTAGTCACAGCATCAAGTAAATTACTGTTATCAGTAAGATGTTTTGAAGCAGAACAGCCATCTGCATGAGCTGACGTCAATAACGTTGTTTGATCCTCAGGGAGCATCAAGGTGTCTAAGTTGCTCATACCGCTGTTTCTACTGGTACAAAAAGCTTCACAGATGTAGTGTCTATTAGTGCTGGTGTTAGATAAGACATAAGATTATTAAAATTTTCCATTAAGGCAACAATGGTTACATTTCATTATTCAAAGGATTTCTGACTTAAGTAAAATCACAAATTCATAAATATTATAGATACAGCTTCATTTTCTTAGGATAAAAGTTTCCTGTTCATTTTTCTAGTGAAGAATTCCAACTTAAGACAAATTCTTCTCTTTACTGTACATTTTCATAATCAGACACAAGCGAACAAGTAAGATTTTTGAAACATTTCACTTGTGAAGGGATAACGCCCACAAACTTAAAAAAATAAAATAATGTCATACAAGTAGCACTACAGACCATACTCCAATGTCTGCATATATATTACATATTCTTCTATGAACCTACTACTATACCGTAACAACAAAAGCACACAGAAGAAAAAAATGCACCATTTATTGAATATTTTCTGATCTGTGTTTTATTCTTTCCTCTACAACTCTGTGCTTGACAGTGAAATTAACCATCACATTGTTGAATGGAGCCTTAACTTTCATCTCAATCATCAAAATGTATTACTGAGTCTCACATCGTCGCCACCTCTCACAGCCACAGAACTCTGTGGCAGGGCCACAGTATTCGTGACAACAATGACAAAAATCTTTGCTAGCATTACACTCACCAGAAAGGCTGGTCCTGATAAAAGCATCCTACTTTCCTTTGAACAAAAGTGAATTATGAAAGGTTCCAAATATGCAAAATATTTTTACTCAACAAAGACCACTTGCAATCTAAACCTCCATAAATATTTTCTTTTTAATCCTTATCCATCATTGGGTTCTGACTATGCTGCTTATTTTAGTTGCACTGTGAACCTTAACTGTTTTATTTCACTCTCACAGCAGAAATCAATATGATTTTACCTGCGCATCGATTAACTTCCTTCACACAACAGTAACTGAAAAGAGAAATTCAGAGAAGTTAATGAAGAACAAAACATAACTAAGAACATGCAGCATCCCAGAACTTTACCTTTTTGGACATTTTGTGCGAAGCATATAATAGCAATTTGCTTGTGTCTGAGCCTGTTCAGTCCCTCATTACATTGTGCACAAACTGTTGATTTTATTTATAATGTCTCTACTATTATTTATTCATCACATTATGTATGATGGTGCACATACGTAGAAATCTTCTCTATGAATGTTTTATCCAAATATCTGTATATATATCTAACATCAATTGTGCTGTCCCCTTTAAAGGTATTTTGTGATGTTTTTCCTCCCTCAAACGTCTGTCAGTATTCGGCTACATGAATAAAAATCAACTGAAAAAAAAAAAAAATTGACTTGATGCAGTTACACAGCCATCACTCATTGAAAGTTGAAATGCTACAATTAGACCTAAAGATGGGATAATTTAAGCCAAAAACACACTGCTGCAGTGCTGCATCATATGACACCATGCCTAGCACTAATAAGAAGTGTCACGCTGCACTGAGTCAACAGAAAGTCCACACACAATGTGGGATAATGAAGCACTGTGAATGAGTTGTCTATTGCATTGTTAAAGTGAACCTGTACTGGTCATGCTTATCACATTAATTGTGCTTTGTGTATTACTTATAAGCAAGAGAGGTGCAAATATAATACATTATCACCAGAAATGCACCACACTGGGCCTTTTAATTACATGACTTATGTGTGAGGGCAGAACCTATGGGGAACAGCCATTGCTGGCCAAGAGTGATGTACCCATGTTGATTCTAGGCGATGGAGTGCAAGTAAACAAACAGCAGTCAGTGAGCAAGACTGAGTGGAAAACAAACTATAGCTAGCAATTAGTTTTGCGAGACACGACCCAGCACTGGCCAATAATGTGTCATCTTAGACTGGTGTTTACTGCACAGGGTCAGAGATCAGTACATCACAGCCCAGGTAATCAGACAACACAATGAGTCTGCATCACTACTGGTGCTGGAACAGCCCATGAAGGAGCCAACATGTCACTGACCATGCCTGACTAATGGAGGAGTGACTTAGTACTGGCATGTACTTGACAATGAGCCATGAAGTAAGTTACCTGATGGAACATCTAGTATTATACATGATCTTTTGAAATCACTAGCAATGAAAATTCACTACAGATACCCAATAAGGGTGTAATGTTCATATGTGCTTGTATGGTTACATGTAGTTTACGTTGGAGTCTGAGTTATGTGAGTCCATCCTCACTTCTTACATCCTTTTCAACTCCTGAGGTACTATAGCATTATTTTTTTTAACATGAAGGGCACCACATAGTCCTTAGTTATCAGATATAGACAACGCATCCTATATCTACTGTACTCTACTGTACTCTAATCTAATCCAGTATAACCTAATGTAATCATCTCTTTGTATTTCTTATTTTACCCCTGGTTTCAACCGTTTTTTCCCGCACAAACTCCAATATTTTGTTGAATACTAACCAAGTTGTTTGTATGCTTAAACCTATCACTTCCATAACCACAGTATTATCTATGTGACTGTCCCATATATTGAGTAATAATATAAACCCTGTGTTTTACAATGCTCGGTGGATACCCTATGCGTCCAGAAGTGGTGCTCTGGCTGAGTGTCCATATGTGACAACTTGGGACTGGGGTTGTTTGTTAACACAAGGCTGATGGTCAATGGCAGTGTTCTACACACTTTCTACTGTAGAGAGGCAGAACTCTGGAGTGAGTATACGTAGATCCCTGAAAATCAGACCCGAGTCCTCTGCATAGTAATCAGTGTACAGGTTCTAATCATGGATGAAGGGAATCAAACCAAAACCTGTTCACACACTGGAAATAAAAAAGCAACTTATATGTACACACCAGTTAAACAATACTGCAAAGTGTTATAGAAAACATATGAGTAGGGCTGTGATGAACCATGTATGAAAGTGTGCAAAATGGAATGGTCTGCAGTTTTATTCATGCTGAGGCTAAAGTTGGTTCAAGATTAATTTCCATGCATAGTTTGAAAGGCCTCAATTAAGAAATCGCTAATTTAAATGCATTTGACAGAGTTACTGAGAAAAAAAGTGGCTTATTTCACAGAAACATTGGAGACTACTGTGTTTTCAACTGACAGCAAAAGCAAAAAAACAAAACAAATTTGTATTATGGTGAAGACATAAATGAACAAAAGTGTTAATTGCATGAGATGATAACTTAAACAAAAACCTTACTGATGCTGGTACATGATGGTTCTTCAAATTCGCTACGTCAACAAGTTCTAATTGGCTGATTGACCCACAGGCCAAGCAGTCATTCAGTTGCAACTTTCTTCAATGGAGAAGTGTTTGGAAGGAGGATGAGATGGTGTAGATGAGTGGTAAACCTGTGACTGATGAACGTGGAGCAGGCTGCATTTCTCAGAGTACCCGCTGCTGGAAGGACACTCATTTACCAGATTGATGGGGCGCTTTATTGCCTGCCACCTCTCTACCTTCTCTCTAACATCCCCTCATCTCCTCCCTCTCTCTTACACCTATTTCCCTCTTTATCTCCTGCTCTCCTTTTTCTGGCTCTCTTCCTTTATCGCAGACTCATGCACAAACACATACTGTAAATTCACACTCAGTCTGCTGTCTTCGACACACACTATTTTCCTCTGGGCCTCTGGGATTGCTTTGCAGTGAGACTCTGTTAACCTCTTTAACACCTCCACTACCACCTCTGAGATATTGCGTTTTTCATCAGCATATCAACTAGCAAAAGAAACAAATATGTAACTATACTGTATGATATTTAATATTAACCTAATCAGGTGAAACAGCATGAGATTTTTATGTTATGACCTGGTAAAAACAAACAAACAAACAAACAAACAAACAAAAAAAAAACATTGTGATTTCATGGTCTTAAATGAAAACAGAGTGTTTAGCTGACTGAACAAACTTTAATATGACTGAAACTTGGAACTAGTTTTTAATGAAAGTGCAAAAAGGCTCCAAAATGAAAGATTAAGAGAGAAAGCAGAAAGCAGCAAATTTATTTCAACAAAAGATTGTGTTAGGAAAAAAGGACTGACTCTTTTAAAAAATAATAATAATAATGACATTATACTTCTCACCATACAGGGTGAGATTCTCCATTTAGTGGCATATTTTCAATATTTTATAAGCAAATGGAAACAGCATGTTAAATCAAGGTTTATTCCACTGTATGTCCTGAAGCAGTATACTACTGCAACCTTACAATCCAGTAATTACAACCATAAATTAAACTTTTATTTCTGTGGACAGCTGAAAACAAATAATGGTAAATTACTTCATTCATTAAATTAAGTATTTTTTTCAGTTGCAAGTTCAACACCACAACAAAATATGATTTATTTGATTAGTTGTTTTTTTTTAACATTTGAAAGAAAGAACATTACATAATAGAGGTAGACCAATACCTAGATTATTTTCAGTATTGGCTATCTGCCTTAATTTTTTTAAAAGCCAATATTTGATCAGTAGTAAAAATGTTATAAGATACTTGATCAGGCACTTTTGTGGGCAGCACTTTAAGTTCAATAAATGTTAAAAGAGTGCTATGTGTACATGTATTAATAATTTTGTTTATATTGCTGCATAAAAATCTTAATTATTAGAGTGTTTTAATATGATTTTATGGTCAATGTACTTTAAAGAAAAATAAATAAAAAATTTGACCTTAAATATCAGCCTCAAAAATCAGTCTCAAAAATTGGCTGTAAACATCGGCCATCTCCAGACCAAGTTTTTAAAAACTGGCATTGGCTTTAGAAAAACTCATATTGGCCGACCTCTATCAAATAACACACCGCTCTAAAAATATAAAGAATAATAAATGAGGTTGAAAGCCTCTTTCAATTTTGGTCTCTGAAGTGCAAAAACTGTTTGATGATTCTCTGTCAGTCTTTGTAACAGAGCAAGTCATAATAATCAAAACGTCAGTATTAAGACGAAGTGAAAGCCGCTACATGAAATGAAACAAAGTGAAAAGGCATATGTAAACAAAGAAAATATTAATGTCTTCAAAATGTTTGCTGATAGAGGTGTGAAAAGTACTGCAAACGAAACACTTTCACACTCACATACATAAATATTTTCACAGTTGTGCAGTCATTCAGTCAGACCTCCGGAGTGATCTCACATGGCAAATCAAATCAGTGATCAGCTGGAAAACCGGCATCTCATGCATAAGTAAAGGCCACCCCCTGGGCCTGTGCACACCTGATCTCCTACCACACATACATGACACAAATCCACAAAAAGCCCCATCTAACCACCTCTAAGCTCTGTTCACAAACATATGATAACTTATTCATATAGGGCAACATGTAGGAAGCAGACCATAAATTGCAGGTGGCATATGGATTGTTCCCCTGGAGAGGAGCGATGACAAGAAGAAAACATGGCTACATGGATGTAGCAGTCAGTGCCACTGAGCTCATTACCCCCTGTTGACCTCCTGGAGGCCAAGGACAATAAATGAGAAGTGAGTGTGCCTATGACCCTGAATAAACTCCCAATAATACAGCAACCATACATTACCCAGCAGGCACCTCCCTCTCCTTCTCTCTCTCTCTTCCTTTTTAGCTGCACTGCAATACTACACAGTTTGACTCACCAGCTGCTCTCACAGAGAATGATTGTATTCTCACTGTCTGGATAAGACAATGCAGTTTTTGTGTTCCTCTAGTCTGTTTGATGTCAAGAGAGGCATGAGGTTGCAGATGCGAGCACATTTTTTTTGCAGCACCCTTACTCAAACCTCGGTGATTAAGTGAATCACCTGACACAAAGCTTGTTCTAAATTAGAGTTCCTTCTCCGCTGCCAGAATTCAACGTCGATGGATGCTGTTCTTGCAGAGGGAACATTAATAGTGTGGTGATCATCATCGATTTCCCCCAGGTAATCATCATTTGTCACATTTTAGACATTGGAGGGTTTAATGCAGCATCACAAATGGCTTTCTGATTAATAGGAACAATGCTCCAAGGAGGCAGAAAAACAGAGGCCATTCTCAGAAGATCTGTGGCGCTGCCGCTTTTCCTGCTCTACCCTCCTTCGACGCTGCAAATTCAAATATAGAGCTTGTGTAAAGCAGTGCAGCACTGTGGCCTTGAGCAGGAATGTGACAGCATGTGCCCCAGCCGACCAAAGAAACATTACATATTTCTGAAATATGAAATGCTCCAAACAAGCTATTTAATCTAAATCTAAATGCTCTAAAAAAAATTTTTTTTAAAAAACTGTGCTTTTTGCAATTCAGTGAGGAGCTCTCAGAGATGCTAGCAGCAAAGGTCAGGACCCTGGACAGCTCCACCAACCCTGTCAATCAGCTCAAAGAAAATCGTCTTTCAGAATAACAGCAGGAGGCTTTGCAGTTCAGCATTAGTGCGTATGGATCTGTTAACCTCTGCAGAGCCTAAACCTCAGCCTCTGCGCAGATAAATTACATGGCGCATCTCCAGCTGTATCTCATTTGTGCCTTTGAGTTTCAAGGTCATAGGTCATCATGTTGCCTCTTTACTCCACTTAGGAGATTTGAATTCATCCATATTAAGGACGCCTTTATCACTTTCTTATTCAGCTGAAGTCAATCACTTCTCAGATTAAAAGCTTATGGTCACAGCCAACAGTTGTTTGCACATGATTTCCACCATCTATCTAAATATAGTCATGGATAAATAACGATATGTTTATTTTAGCTAAGTACACAATGACTAGTCCTACAAGAAGTCAAATCTCATGCTGCTGTATGCAAGTTTCTGGTACTTATCATAACAAAAATAGTTAATCACACATACTAATAACAGAGCAGCAAAAAACCCATATGACTAAATCCACAAAAGGATAGTGCTGCTTTTATGGCAACTAAACGGGTGAAAATTAGATCAAATCATAGCATGTAATTCACAAATCAGCCATGAAGGGTGAAATTCACCAACAGTATTGCCAAGTAATGGTGCACCTGTGCAGTTTCAGAAATGTCCATGCATTTAGTGCAGAATAGGCTACTTTTTATGCAAATATGCCTCATTACTAAAACACAAACAACCAGCACAAATTGCTTCAAGAATTTAGACTGGTGCAGAAACCATTTATTAACTTGCAGATGATCTCTTTCCCTTTCTTCAAATCTTTCAGTTTGTGACTAACAATTATTAATATATGACTGCCTTTCAATGCAGTCAGACTTTAAGGGTGGCAAGAGGTGGGTCTGGGGCTTATTACCTCCACCGAGGAGGTTATGTTTTTGCCGGCGTTTGTTTGTCTGTCCGCCTGTCTGTCTGTCTGACTGTGTGCAACTCAAAAAGGATGGACGGATTTTGATGAAATTTTCAGAATTTGTTGGAAATGGCACAAGGAAAAAATTATTAACTTTTGGGGGTGATCCGGAAGAAATCCTGGATTCTGGATCACTTTGAAATTTTCGTTAACATTGGGG
>JAPSES010000236.1:1477558-1494240 GCA_029822895.1 Maxillicosta whitleyi
CATATAGTCCATGGACTTAAGAATCTTAAAATGCTGTCCAAATAAATGAGGGACTAATATTTATGGTGGTGGGGTGGTGGAGGTCTGTGCTCTCTGAGTGCTTTTCTAGTCTTAAAATCTTCTGACAGTGCTGATGGACAACAGGTCACTTTACTAGAAACACTCCATATAAACCCAGGCGAGTTTAACAGCTGCAGAACCCACAACATTAAAAACTGTCAGATCCTGACCGATCTGGTATTACAATCCATTTGGAGTCTCACTTATTGTTTCAGCTGCTGTGTAATGCTGCCAGTGATGATTAAATAGAAACTCCGTACTGTGTCTGCATACTTCCAGTTATCATTTAATACTACATGAGCAACATTAATCTAACATTCAGACATTAATGTTTGTATAAGTCACAAGTGAGACAAGAATAGAATTTTTTTTTTTTTTTTTGTATTTTTAGAGACATTTCAGTAATGGTGGCACTGCGGTTAAAGCACTTACAGCAAAAAAGTCCTGGGTTCGATTTCTGTTTCAGTTTCTGGAGTTTGCATGTTGTCCACAGTCTAAGCACATGCAGGTTAATGTGTCACTTATAGACCCATATAGACCCAAACATTCACCATTGATCAAAATCTTTGATATAAACTGTTTAATCCACGTTGATCCACTAATCTGATCAATACACATAAATAATTGGTGTAAAATACAGTTTGTCATCTTGGTCATCAGATACCATTTGGACGTTCAGAGGCTCCATAGTGAACATGGAAACACTGTCATCTTCGACAACGTTACTGTAATGCACCCGTAAAACCCATGGAGTTGGATCAATGACAGCGGATGGACACACTTGTTTTATGTTCAATTAATGATATATTTTACTGAAAAAGTCACTTTTTCTTCCCTTTTCTCTGTTTCTGATACAATAACCTTTGAATTGATTCTGCGCTTTTAAGAACATCGGCATAATCAATGAATTAAATATAAGAAAATACATGACTTAAACTGAAAAACTGAAAATAAAGAAGATCATTTTACAATAAATGGTGATAAATCATATAAGAAACGTTAAATATAGGGCAAACAATTATTTGGCAACAAAAGTAGCACTTGGTCTAATGTTTGTATGATTTAGTGTCCATAAATGCTGCTTGCATTGCTTTGGTAATTAATGTGAGAAACATCAAAGAAAACAAGGAAAAAAAACATATTGTTTACTGACTTACTTGAGATTTAATTATTCAGCTGTATAGGATAATGCATTATGATGCAACTATAATGCAACTACAAATCTGTAACCCTTATGTCTATTTGTACATTGGACATGAATACCACAAAATTGTATAAATCAAAAATAACAACCCACTATTTTCTGTGCCAGTTCAGATGTCTATAATGTGAATTTATTTTTTTTTATTATACACATTATGCAGAATGTGAATCTCTAATCTAATGCAGATCATCAGCATTTCATCAGTAATATTTTTTTCTGCATCCAAGCAAAACAACCTTACAGAAAAGTTTCTTACAGTACATGAAGGACTTGATGCACACTTAAGGAATTACGGTTGTTTAAAATCGCTATAGAATTTCAATGAACGAGCTTTATGATCTATTTTAGTCAGCAAAGTAGCTGCACATATTCTCACTGGCGCCAAGAAATGTTAGCCCATCACACCGGTTCTTAAATTTGCACTGGTTACCCGTTAAATCAAGAATCAATTTCAAAATCTTGCACTTGGTTTACAAAGCACTACATGGCCTTGCACCTCAGTACATCACAGATATGCTCATCACTTACACCCCAGTGAGAACCCTTCAGTCAACAGGCAGTAGCAACTTTCTCGTCCCTCACACCAGATTCAAGAAAGAGGAGGCAGCTTTTGCTTATATGCCCCACAAAAATAGAACACCCTACCTGATAGATCTAGACATGCCACATCAGCAGCCATCTTTAAAAACACATTAAAAATGTATCTTTTTTCAACAGCGTTCTGTTGAGTTGTGTGTGTGTGCATGTGCAAGTTCAAGTGTATACACATATGATAGTTTACTTGCACTTAACTCTCTTTCTTACCCCCAAAGGGAGGCAAGGAGTATTGTTTTTGGTTGGTTTGTTTGTTTGTTTGTTCTAGAAGCAAAACTATTGGCTGAATTCATACCAAACTGTGTTTACTGATTACCAGTGACCCAGAATAGAGGTGATTATATTTTGGGAAAAGAAGGTCAAAGTTAAATTTTGTAATACATTTTTCCCCCCTCCCATTTACTTATAATGGGCAAAATTTCACATATCTATAAAACATTATTTTGGTTCAATTTACTTCATACTTGGAACATATACAGTATAGAGGCTGTTGATATGCTGACAAAGACATGATGAAATCAGCTGGATCAATGCCAACATAACCTACAATACATGCAAAGGGCAGGGATTGTTGTGCCTGGCACCACTTGTTTATAATTATGTGTTACTGTAGGTATGATATATACCTGCTGTGAAGCACATCGAGAAGATGAAATGAAATGTGCTTTATAAATAAAGTTTCACTGAATTGTATTGAGATGAATTAAGAACGGTGCCGCTGTTAGATCAACCAATTATTATTCTCCTCATATACTGAAAGTGTACTTAGAATATAAAAGACGTATTGTACCTTTACACTTAACCTTAAAATGTTTGACAAATATGTAAATAGTAAGAGCAGCACAAATACCATCAGCTTGGTTCCATAGCAAACAAGCCCCGAAATTCTTTGTGCAAAAAAGCTGCAGCAGCATCTAAGCATGCATTTTGCATCTTTAATAGGACACAACAAATTTTCTCAAGTACAACAAACAATTTGCTTTGAAAGCTATTCATGGTCTGCAGAAATTCAGGGATTAAACAGAAACACATTAAACCCAGGAGACCTCAACAGACCTTCTGTCATTGTATATGTATGAAAAGGCCTTCAACCAACCCTTCATGTCTTTTTCCCAAGACATTTTCTCTGGTAAATGGCTGAATCAATGACTTTCAAGGCTGGGGAGGAGTGGAAAAGGGAAAATAAAACAGGCAGGGAAGAGAGAGGCAAAGCGAGAAAAAGAAAAGGCGTTTTTGTGAAAGATTTAGAGGTTAAAACTGAAAATGCATAAAGGCAAAGGAAGAAGGCTTAGCTTCAACTCAGAATCATTTGGCTATTTTTTCCTGACAGCCAGAACTTTGAATTGCTTTAAAAAAAAAAAAAAAAAGTTAAGAATCCAGAGAATCAAGACCAGTTTTTCTGTCTTGAAACCTGAAGAAAGTTGAAGTGACAGCTTCACAAATTTGCCCATGAGACAAAATGCTACTCCCATTCGTCAGAGTTAAAGCATAGAATGTTTGTTCTGATTTCAGTTCACTGAGCTGTGTTTATATTTTAACAGTAATAGTTGACTGCCTTGCTCAGGGGCAATTTAAGCAGTAAGCACTGTAATGCCCACAATGATGATTTTAATAAAAATGTATAGGTATGCTTTATGGAAAAAAGACTTAATGAGAAGCGAGAAGACGAGTCAGCATGAGTGTTCGACTGGAGGCAGAAATTCCATGAAGCACACGCGACTATGAGGAGAAATATAAAGACACAAATTCATTCAGGAGCACTACAACTAGTTACCAGTTAATGAAACATTTTTTTATCACTTACTTTGAGGTATCCATGAATTCATTCCGTGTGTGAACCCCACTAGATTTACATTTTTTCCCCCACTTTAAAAAGTACTCTAATTATAATTGCCGTATTTACTTCAGGTCACAAACTTACAACAAAGACAAGCCAAGTCTTCGCTCATCCTTCAGCTCTCCTTAGCACAATGTTTTCTCACTTCTCCAGTTTCACATGAATTATTCATAAGAGCAGAGATAAGGAATTATGTAAAAGAAGCAGCACATAAATCTCTGTGGTTAGGAATAGTTAATCAGAGCATCCCAAGGGGAGGTGATAATGCCACAGAGTATGCAGCAGCGATGGTTCTCAAAGTTACTTTTTTGGTTTTAGAGATCACTGTGTGTGGTCTAGGTGTAGACGTGTTGTTTGGCGAAGGGTAAAGTCACTACTTTTTACACTTTGGTTACTAAGTTTTATTAGAATGGAGCAGAGGGCTGATGAGAGGAGCAGCTTTACAAGGTGTTGTGCAAATAGTGATTGATAAGCCCCTTCTAGATAACGACAGGTAATAACACAGGGGAGAAAAACCAAGTACAATCATAGCATTGAACACAATCTGGCCCATACATAAAACCTTGTCCCTATAGAATAACTTCCCCCTTTTGTGGTAGTCACATCTTGTTACCTGTAAAGCTTTAGTTAACACCAGCTGAACCCAACCTCGATCCTCCTATCTGCTCTGGGAAATATCTCTCCTCAGAAATGGGGTGGATTACATTGACCTAGTGTGACACGGGTTACTGGAGCAAAGCGAGTGTCAAATGTGACAAATCTTGCTGAGCCCTCGGTTCCCAAGTCTCCTTTGTCCATTCCCACCTCCATACTAAAGAGGCACTCTGTCACAAGAGGCAGAGCAGTGGTGGAGGACATGGCTGGTTTAACAAACATGGTTTTCTTTGCGCCAGAATATAACAGTCCAGAGAGTGTTCCTTTATACTACAGTTGAATATGACAGTACACTATGTACCCTGCAATGGCAGAGATGTGTCCACTGGTAGAAACTTCAGTAGTGTTTACAAAAGCCTTTCCACTCCAGGAGCTATCCCTTAATGTCTCTGCTTCATATTCAGCAAATCATGGCAGGAGCTCCTGATCTTGCGATTCTCACAAATCCCGCTTGCTTGCAAGGTAACGTGATTTGGGCAGCAACACCATAGATATATAACAGGCTTTATAAGCTAGTCTGCTTAACAGAAATGTGCCTGTGAGCTGGTTTGTTTGAGATTGAAAAGAAAAAATGGAAGAGAAAAATGAAATTGTAAATACAGAGAAGAACCTGTTAACATTAAAACCTGCAATCACAAAACCTGCACATTTTCATTTGGAAAATTAAAGGTTTCTATTTATGCTGAAATTGTTTATGTTAGTGTGCTATTTTAAGTATCCCAGATGACTCAGTTTCTGTTTGTGCGTAAAGAAAAGAGCAAAAAAAATCATATGTAATTAAGTACTTTCTAAATAATCATGCCGGTCATCTGTATAATGCAACACTTTATGGAGAAGCTGGTACAGATGGTCATGGTTCTGATGAAACTTGGTGGAAACTGTACATCTGGTAATGCCAGGAGGAACTCGTGCAGGCTCAAGAGAAGAGACTCATAGGGACTGACATAGGTGTGAATGGAGATCTGCACTGACACACTGGCCCCGATGTGTGAGGCCAGATAGTGGGTACGCACTCATCATGCTCATCCCAACAGGTCACAGACGGAGAGGGCCCCTCATTGGACTGGTGTTTGCAGGACTGTTTGTCATAATGAGAAACTTGGCAGACAGAGGTTACTTCCCTATGTATTCAGATTGAGCTCATGAAATCACATTGTACTTCACATCAGTTCTTATGGCATTTGGTGTGCTATATGTACATTTTCATAATTTCATGTGTTATTCAGCACCATTTCATCATCTGTCAACACACATCAAGATCTCTGGTTTACATATTTATAACTACTAACCCTAACCCCTATGCTCTAATCACGTGGTGTTTGACACGACATGAACATACATGCTGAAAACTTATAATGCGCCAATTAAAAGTGGTGTGTTATCGGTACGCAATTCATGGTATCACGTTTTATTTGGAAAAATGTATGATTCCATGTAAAATAATAGTGAGGAAGGGAAGCGTCAAGCTTACAGGATGTGGTAGCTTGTGTCTATTCTACTAAACATTAACTTTCCACCTCGTAAACACTGATTTGTGTCGTCCCAATAGATGAAACATTTGTGCACAGCACTAGTTTGTTTAGACCCACAGCACGATAACTTTCTAGTGTTATCTTTTAAACAAACTGTAGACTGGAGCCATCTCTGTTATCAATTATTTACAAGAAAACCTTTTTGTTTATGCTCCCTGAAATAGCTAATGACAGTCCAGTATATTCCCTGATAAAAGGACTGAATCAGAATGGGAAAAGTACATCACGGTGCATTGCTTCAGACCATCACAGATTTACTCTAAGTGCAAACAGACTCCACATGAGTCATCTTAGTTTTCTTTAGGGCTGCTGAAAATGAAGCAGGGCTAGTTTTACTCCTTTATTATTCCCTTGATGGACAAATAGTTCAGTGATGTCAGTGCAAAACCTCCTATCATACTTCACTGGCTCATCATTTTTTGACACAGGATCCGTGTTGAAAGGTGAGTCCTGGGTCAGTGTTGTGTGTTTTCTGGATCATCTGCTTATACCCTGTACGTCCATCACCTGTCTCATACTTGGGCCTGATGAGAAAAGGCGGCCATCTTTCAGCATAATTAAAGCTGTGAGTGCAGTCTGACATGTCCTGCAGTGAGAGGTGAATGCTCACAGAAGCAGAAGTCCTTTTGTATCTAACTATATTACACTCGCTTACTGTAGCCCCGATTCCCTCGTGTATATGTGTGAAAATAAAGAAAAGTGTAAAATAATTGCAAGTAACCTCAGCATTTCCTATTGTACACCAGCAGTAACATGAATATTTATGCTATTGTACTGTGAAGTAAATACCATCATCATTGTAATTTGTAGGCTGAGTTGTGCTGACAAAACATTGCCTTTAACCTCCTGGAGTTCCACAGCACCAACAAAGCAGCAGGTATAATTACTATTCTAATTTGGGGCAGGACTATCAATTATGGGGTCCAACAGTGAAAGCACAATAACGTGCTACAGTGATATTGTATATTGCATGAACAGACTGAATGCTGATACCCGCGCTGTTTCCCTGTTGGTTTCATTAGGTCACTGTGACATCAGTGAGCAGATGTTCAGGCTTTAAACACATCTGAATGTCCCACTAGCACGCCCCAAAAAAAAAAACAATCTACCTGAGTAAATATCACAGAGCTACAGCCAAAACTCGTGCCCACTATTACACAAATATGCTGCTGCATAAATGCTTCCTCATGTTCGTCTCCTCTTTCATCTCATTGTCTTCCTCTCACCCTCCCTCTTCTGTGAGCATAACAAAAAAAAAAGTGCTGACTGTGAGGGGATGACGCAGTACACATAGCTGCTCTGAATATCTAAATTAAAAGTGGCCTGGTGTATCAGTTGAATTATTCATACTGGTAAACAGGATGCTGCTGCTACTACATGATTGGTAGATATTACTGTTACACTTACAGTCTTATAGATCACAGCATTTGGTTTAATACAGTGTCAAATCATTCACTGACATCATTAAATGAATTAGAAACTTATAAAAGCATATAGACACATGGATGCAATCAGTGTTGTGCATTTCTTCTAACCTCAGCCAAACTCTACCATGATTCTGAGTTTGATTTTAATACTGAGTATCCATGGTAATTCAACCCAATGTAAAATATGTATGTAAACATGACACAGGATGCAAACATGTCTAAATATTAGCTATTGTGTATGAATATATGCATTTGATGGGTATTTTAATTATTAACAAGACGCATGAATAATTTTGTATTACATTTTATAGTGCGTGTTATTTAGAATATATGCACGGATGACGACTAATCTGAAAAAAATGAATGCAAATTAATTTTATTTATTGCCTTAATATATGCAAATAAATACAAACTATGGCACTGCATGTTTCATTTGCTTACTACATGACACTGCTGTGAATATACTACTTATACTGAATATTAGACAAATCACCTATGGCACAGTGTCAAACAGCACAAATTAACAGCTTTAAAAGCGCTTCCTCGCGCTCATTAGCATAAGTACTGAATGGCAAGGACTATGGCAGCTCTTCAGAAGACAGAGATAACCTCCTGGAGTGACAAGCCTTGAACTTTTCCTCCTGAAGGGATATGGCAGAGACATAGGGAGTGATCTCAGCTGCCGTCTGAATAAGGGCACCTGGTGGGGGCCGTTGTTTTATCAGCCCCTCCCAGTGAGCCTTTAAATCTCATCCACTTCACGAGAGTCACGTCTTCACTTAGATAATGAATTATGGATCCTAGCCAGGGTGATATTCAATATTAGATGAACTGCATATCTTCATTTGGTGACAGTGCCACTGCTGCCATAAGGGACAATCCCTTCCCAACAACATGAACCCAGATACAGAGAAAAAGCTCATTACTATCCATATTCATGATGGGACTTATGCAAAGTGCACATGCTTGTGTTGTACTCATGCTGTGTTAGTGTCATAAATGTGTGTGTATACATAGTGTTTGTGCAGGAATGGGTGTGTTTATATATGGGAGCAATGATGCTTGCATAGCAACGTGAGAATAAAAGATTTTCTCAACCCCCAAGCAAGCAGGTTAATTCTGCATGGTTTTTCTAAATGGGGAGCAAAAGATAGAAGTCACTATAGTCGCAACAGAATGCACCCGGCTGTTGTTCCTTCTGCTTGAATACACATGAGTGGCCTAACTGATCTTTCCCCTGCTCTTTCTGTGCTGAGAACGCCGAAGATGCTGAACACAGACATGTATAGTACATTTATGAGAACATGGACCAATAGTCTGTCTGAAGGTTCAGTGAAGCGTTAGCAAGTACAGAAAAAATGCCGTCAAGCGCTGCCTTTTACTGCTGAGACAGTATTTCACTCTACTGTAGATATTAGATATTAGGTTCATTTCAGCTATATGAAATTCAAAGCCAAAAAAAATCACTGGCATTAAAAATCATCTTAAAAAAAAAAAAAAAAAAAAACAAATTACAAAAGAAAACATATGAGGCACTCTTCTCATTTTTTTTTTTTTTTTTATATGTCAAAGACAATTTAGTAGTTACATGGAGTACTACTCAGCCTGCTGCAAACTGTTGTATAACATCTGCTGGAGGTTTGTGACGTCTCAGCCTGTGATGATGCCATAGTCATTTCAGCAGCGTTAGATCACTTAGGTCCTGGAGACTATGACTGTGTTTACATGCCCAACGGTGTCTCAAATATGAGGCTTATTCTGTTTTTTAATCACGAAATGGCATTCACACACCAGATGTTTACAGACAAACCATATATTTCATCTCACATTCTTGTATCTGCAACCTAACCTTAAATAAACCTAAGTGGCTGAAACTGAAGCCACTTAGATTTATAGCAAAGTGGCCACATTTTACTAATATTCTGTTACAAATTTAGCTTATCCACCAGAAATAGGCAAGAAAATAATGGGAAAATATAAACTATATACTCTATTATCACAGGTCTCAGTCTGGCACAGACACTGCAACCACATCAGAAAAAGGAGATGTGGATTAAGATGCACAGTTGTGACTAGTATAAGGACATTATGACAGAATTCAGAATGAGTTATGAAAGTTTCTGAAAGCAGGATCTGATGTTTATTCACAAATGAAAAAACAGGATGCTTCAAAAACCTGATTATATCAAAGATGATCAAGTTCTTGTGAATGTATCATGTCACTGTTCCAAAAATCTCTCAATACTCATGATGTATGACACTATTTTTTGAGTTTGTTTTGCTGTAGTGCCTTCCAAATGTATAGGTTTGTTACACTATAGAAATGAAGCCAAAATATGGTTATGGGAGCAGCCACAGAGTCCCAGTAGAGTCGTGTGAATAAGAGCACATTAGCCGTCTATGCCAAAACATATAGACTCAAGAAGTAGTGGATGAATTCCAAAATTCTCAAAGGTAATTTCTATAGTAATTTAGGGGGATAAGAGTATCACACATTGCATTGTAAAAAGAGTATGCATGTGCAGCACTAATAGCTAAAAGTCCAATAATGCAATGTGTTACACAGACAGATGTAAAAATGTGAAAATATGATAAAAACTGCAGATTATGATGATATTTATTGCTAAATACTGAGGGCACCATTGAGTGTTTATTATATAAGAAAGACTCAAGGAATAAATGACACTAATTGTGGACACAATACGCTGTCTATAAACAAGAAATAAAGTTAAAAGAAGATTAAAGTTAGTTTGGGATTGTGTGTATTTGACGCTGTATAGGTTTAAAGGTCAAAATATTTCAGCCTCTGAAGTCTTGAAGTATAAAGTAAATTGCTGGAGTTTTTCTTTAATGAATCATCCATCCACTGGTCTTTGGTTTACCAACTAACATCACATCCCCTATTAATTAATGCCTCCTCATTTGGCTCTTTAAAAAAAAGAAAGACTTCCAAGGGAACGACTACTGAATAGACCAAGAAATACTTGACACATTAAGTTTAGAAAGAATTCAAGCGATGCAGGAAACCTCAGTTTTATGCAATACTTAAGAGAAAGGGAAAGCCAGTGAAATCTCAGATGAAACAGTCTGTAAATGCAGTGATAATTGTCTTGACCTCCGCACACTAGAGAGGAACTCTGATGCCTCAACAGCCTCCCTTGTGTCCGTGGGAGAAAGAATTATAATAAACAACACATCACAGAGTGCAGCTAACTTAAGACAAAATGAGACTTTAAAAGCACACACGGCGTGTATCTGACAACTCTAGAGCTCATTTTGGATTCAGTTAGCAAGATAATTGCTCTAGCATTCAACTGCATTCTATTCCAATTTTAATAATGTCTTTGGTATGTGGATCAAACTTGGATTATATATGGATGTAGGACTTTCATGTTGAAGCTGAGAAGCTTGACAACTCTCCTTGGCAGAATATTAAAGTGCAATACGTATGAGGACCAGAATACTTAGACACTTGGATGACATATACACACCTGCATACACTTTAACACCTACACGTACATACAGGTACCCATACATCACGCCCATACCCTGTATATATCAGTCCCTGTCCTCAAAGATACACCAAAATACACATCTAGATAGACACAGAAATACAGGCCTTTTAAGTACTAAAGCACTGTCCTTGGATGCTTTGCCGCAATGGATCTGAGTAGACCTCGTTGCTGTCACGCTGCAGTAGTCCCGTCCACTCATTATCTTGTGTCATGTGACAGCATCTCTGAATCATGTGGCCCTGGGAGCAAAACCAAAAACAGGAAAAAAAAACAAAAAAAACCCTCACAGGCGCCTCTAAACCCAGATGACAGCGAAAGCAAGCAATAACAATGTCCTTGTCCCTCCATGGATTACATAAGAAATTCCACCAATGTCAATCATGCACGAATAGGCACTGTCCTCCAGAGAATTTTTCCCTCCAGAAAAATAGAAACAGTGTGCAAAGCTACAGATTTGTTTGGCAGGTGTGAGCATGCATGTCTTTGTGTGTCTATCTGTAATATTTCCATTTCCAGTCTATTCATTAAAATTTTGTTGTAATGTTAAACCTGTCAACGTGATGAAAATGGCATATTCCTATTATCTCCAGGTGCTAGACATATCCTTTCAAAGACACTCCAATCCTCGACTAAACTCTGATGTGTGAAAATAAGCTGAAGATAAACTTCAACACCTTTCACTTGACAAGGATCTAATGTTGGGTATCAAGGGTTAAAGAGAGAAAATAGAAATAAAGTGCAGTTTTTCTCACAGATAGCACTATACAACACTGTAAAGCATAGCTAGACAATAGCAAAGTTTCAAAGATAACACCAGAAAAATACTTTTGATCACCAGTTAACAGTAATGTAACAACACATCTTCACAAAGCCTGAACACAAGAGCCCAAACCTTAGTCTGTGTTTCATTATTTTCGTGATTTTGATTATATTAAATAAATGGCTGCATCAAGAGTATGCAATACTTAAATACTCTGAAAGGTCTAATGTTTAAATAAATATTATAATATATCCCAATCTGGCTTTTGGTATCAAAGTATTCCAGTAGAATCATTTATCGACCAACAATAATAAGTAATTTGATCTCTTTGGTTTTATTAGAGCAACTTAATAAAAGAACATGACATATTGTGCACTTTTAATACCCCTTGGACAAATATAGTGTAAGGTTTTGTTGAAAGTTACTGCCCTATAATTTACATTAGATTGCCTTTGTCCAAATTTGGTGCAAAAATCTCAGTGTATTTTTCCAATGAAACGATCACGTTGTTGAAAGGCCATGTTGCCATTTGACTTTGAAAAAGTATGTCTTGTATTCTACAGATGATGCGATTTCATCGTTGAATGGACAGACAAACAGACAGACAGACAACAAAACCATTATAATACCCCTTTGGCCTAAATTTGGCTTAGGGGTAAAAACTACATTTGAGCCGTCTGTTAGGAAAAAAAATTAATGAATAAATGACGCGGCAGTCTGACTTTTAGATGTTCTAGTTATCGATCAAATAAAAGATATAAATGCTTTTCATTTGCTCTAAAATCGTATTAAATAATTTTGAAATTAACCTAGCTCAATTATTGCAAGTCTTTTGCAACTTTTCCATGCACCGTCCACATAAGCTCATTTTAGCTCAATTCAAAGAAGCTTTGTTTTTTTTAACTTTTTATTTAGATTTTTTGCTTAATACACAACATAAAGAAAAAAGAAAAAGACACAAACATTTGAGACACGATACAAAAGGATTTTAAAATCTGCAAATATACTATATCAATAGATACAATGCCAAATACTGAAATATTTAAACTTATGCATACAAACCCATACACACACAATCACACCCCCCCCACATATAATATATATATATATATGCATATATACATATACATATATACATATACATACTATATGAAGCATTTTTTTGGCTTTGCATTACATGAGAGTGTAGATGAGCAGGTACGATTAGATACTATTTGTATCTAAAATTTACAGAGTTGTCAAACACATTAAAGTGATTTTAAATGCAATGTAAAGTCAGAATGGTCCAGAATTGTTCTGTATCAATATGAATATGTGATAATCATGTTGCAACACTGGACGCCAAGCTAAGGTTGAAGTAAAACTCCCAAAACCTCGGAAAATTGTAAAATAACAATTTCCAAAGAAAGAAATAATAACTTCTCTCCTCACCAGTAGTGCCATGCTCATAGCTGCTACAAACGGGCAAATATGGAGTACACCCTGGACGTGACCAATTAACTTGTTAAGGTGTGTGTGTGTGTTTGTATGGTGAAGCCGGAGTACCTGGAGAGAAACCACACAGATAAGGTGGAGAACTTCTTCATAGAAAGGCTCACAACAGCCTGACCCTGGACCTTCTTGCTGTGAGGCAATAGTGCTATCCACTGCAACACCTGCGCCTCTCTAATCACCACCACCAAAATTAAAGTTTCACTGTGTAATAATTACTGATACCCAGTGGTGCAGTTGTGAATAACAATGTTTTGCCATCACCTAATGCTGTCAACACTATACCTCCATTACAGCCTGTGTTTGGTTTGTCTTTTAGGGCCTTTTTAACTCTAGTTCACACTCAAACATTCATAGTAGGTGACAGTAATGTGCCTTAGCACTGAGTGTCACCTTCGATAAAACAGAAAAAAAGGAGAAGAGAAAGTCCGTTCTGAGCTGTGAGTGTGTCCTCCATCATCTGAGCTATCTTTAAGCATAGCTGGATGATGTGAGTGACAGCAGACTCAATGAGCCAGAATCTGAGACAGAGAGACTGCAATGACAAGGCGTATGACACTAGGGGACATGACAGCAGACTGCAAACAGCTTAGCAACATCAAGGCGATGCACAGGCGTCACGCTGATCAGTTACATCATGAACAGAAAAACGTTTGTGGCACCAACTTCTGTGGTTCAACAAGGACAGAGGGCTGGAAGCTGCAGTACAAGCTACGAAGACTGGCACAGCAGGCGGTTAGGAGTAAAATGGAGGAAACATAGTTAGCTCATTTACTTTTTTTAGGAATTAAAAAAAAAGAAAAAAGAATACAGAAGTTTCTCTCCGGTGAAGCAACATGAAAAATCACCAGATTGTCATCCTGGATGAAAGGATGTAGAACTGCTGTGTCTCCACAATGTCTGATGTTAGAGGACATTTGCAAAAGAAAGCCTGAACATTCTATTATTACATGTGCTTAGCTTGGGAGAAACTTCAGTTTTATTCAATGCTTATAAAGTTTATCTGTGCTCGAAGCTGTTTACACCAAGAAATCAGAAGCTATAGAGTGAACAGTCAAATCTGTTGTTTATCCAGAGGCAGCTCAGGGAAACATGTGGTCTCTGGTGGACTGGCATCGCTTTCAATAACTCCAGGATGGGTCTCTGGGATGTGCACCTGATGTGAAACCCATTCTCACTGTGAATGCACCACATTATGCCATGTGTCAGAACTATGAATCCAAGATAGAGGCAGCAACAATGGCAGGAAGAAACTGTTAAAGTTTTAATGTCCCCTGGGTACTTTAAATGATGTAACTGCAACAAAAGCAAGTCTTACACCTCACATATATTTAGATTTCACAGTTACATTTAGATATTAACTTGACCTTAACCTAAACAATAGGCAAAAAAAAAAAATCTTACCATGGTTATATAAATAGATAATGTGACATAGATACAAGTCACAATTACAAGTCACAAAAATGTAAGAATGGCATAACATATAGCATGCCATGGATACACTGTTATTTATTGTACAAACATTTCCCTATAGGTTATATTGCAATTTCAATACTATCCCAATCAATTGTTCAGCTCTAATTCACATCACTCTCTTATCTATACAAACATATAAGCACGTTGCCATTTTTTTCAATCTGACTGATAACACATGGAGTATTCCAAATAAGCTTTTATATTGTATTGGTAACAGATACCTGCCAAAAGGTTTCAAAATGAGAATAATCGAAACACAGCCTGGAGATTGAACCTCCTGGCCCACATCTACAGGAAGTACATATTTCAACACAGCTATACACATGATAAATAGAGGAGACATCATCTCCTTGGGGTGCAGCCTTCTCAAACCAGTCAATTTTCCAAAGCAACATTTATTGTATGAAACCTTGGTCAATATCACTGACAGAGTGAAGGGCATTAAAGCTTAGATAGCATCATATATTAATCTTAAACACAAGATAGCAAGGTGATCTAAAAAAAAAAAAAAAAAAAGGTAAATGAAATGATATGAATGGCCTCTAAAATGCTTTAAGTTTATTGTGTTAGGGTGAGGTTGTGGTTGAGGTTATGTGTGTGTGTGAGTGAGTGAGTATCCATTTCAGGTGAGTGAGGCCCTAGAGTATCAGCTGCAGCCGCACACTTCTCATTACTCTGGTCAGCCTGCTGTGAGCACTCTATCACACACTGCCATCATGCTACTGTCAGGCCAGCTGCAGCAAAGCACACACACTGGAGAAGCATCAGGTAAAAGAGCTTATCACTGAGCCTTTAACACCAAGAGCCACTGTCAGAACGAAGATTGACTGCATCGCTGCTGCTCAAATATGTCATGGGAGAAATCTCAATCAGTAAATTGATGCATGGTCACTATGTCTCCTCTCCTTAGCGGTTAATGGTTGAAGAAAGGAATTGGACATTGACAGAGTAAGTCAGTTCAATTAATATTACAGAAATATAATGTTATTTTTTTAATTTATTTAACCAGGGAAGTGATTTTCATGATTGTCGTTTTCAAAATGACATGGATGAAGTGTGATAGAGATTAGAGCTGCACAATATATTGTTTGAGAATCATCATTACCATGTATGTGTGCGCAATAGTGACTTCGCAGGTCCTGCAATGTAGGAGGCAAATGAACTTAACATATTCTCACAGGTACCTGACACGCTGCACACAGGCATCCACCAATCACAATCATTCTTAATCAGTTTGTTGGAGCAGACCCCGCCCCTGCACATGGAGTGAGTCCCTTGTAACAACATTCAAAAATGAGCAACGAACAAGAGAAAATCACAGAAAATGAAGACTCGGTGCCAAAAAAGAAAAGCAACGTCAGTTATCCGGAATTATTTCAGCTAAAAGAAGGATGATATTAAAACACATCTTCTGTATCAACATTTCCTTGCACCTGTTGCCTCAACCAGAGGTAACACAACATGATTTTTTTTTTTACCGTTTACGTCAGCCCCACACAGCTATTACATCCTCCTGAGTATTTTTTCACATCACAATTTATATCGCAGGGTTAAAAAATTTACATTGTCACTTTTTTCAAATATTGTGCAGCTTTCATAGACACGAACAACCAATCATTCTTGTATCTATAGGCAATTTAGATTAACCAATTAACCTACCAGTACCTGTCTTTAGATAGTGGGAGGAAACCAGAGCACCCAGGAGAACCCATATGGCCACAGGGAGAACATGGAATCAAACTCATGACCCTAACCACTGCACCACTATGCCGCCATAAAAGTCACAAGATGTACACATTTTCTCTTGTATAATGAGATTAACAGTATTTTCTTCATCATTGTCACAATTTGTGATGAACGTTCACAAAAGTGTTGCCATCAGTGGTTTGTACAAACATAGAAAAATGTAACTGTTATTTGTGTTTTCTATGAAAAGAAAATGTCTGCTCAGTCTAAAGGATCCTGCACCATACGATGTCACTCACAGAAAGGTCAAACAATGTTAAGACATGCAATAGAAGATTATACAGCTTATAGGTCATTAAAAAATCATTTTGTGAGCATGACCGTGCTTATAAGCTGTAGGAGAGAGACATCAGAGGGCGGAAAAAAATGCCATAACTGCAAAATAT
>JAPSES010000236.1:1494340-1512232 GCA_029822895.1 Maxillicosta whitleyi
AACTTCTAAATTTTGTTTACACTCAGTTTAGCATTCAGAACCAAATTTATTGATTAAATACTAAGATTTTTTTCATATTTGAATAACTATTTTATTTTAGTACATGAGATTGTTTGAATTTCTTATATCTGTGCTTTTTCTCTCTCTGGTTTTTGCTCTGTTTTCTCTCTCACCTTTGACCTGCTCCCAATCAGCCTCACTCTGTCCACCTGATGAGCCACACCTGTGACCCATCAGATGGTAACAATATATCCTCCTCTCTCTCACTGCTTCCTTGCCAGACTGATTTTGCTCTGTCTAACTTTTCCCATCTGTGTTCCAGTTTTTGACCAGTTTCTGCCTCTGACCTGCCCGCCTCCTTCCCTCGACCCCTGCTTCATCTGACTTCAAGCTCAGTCTGTTCTCTCTGTTTTGTTGACTTTTCCTGTCTGACTACGATCCTGTGCCTGTCCCTCAGAACCCGACCCGGCTACCATCCCTGACCAAGTCTTCAGCCTGCTCCTTGCTGGATTTCCTGGACATCGACCATTGGTTTTTCCTGACCCTTCGGACCCTCCTCACCTTGGCACTTTGTGTTTGCACCTGGACTCTGGTTTGATCATTAAAGTGCAGAGACTGTTTAATTGTTCTTATTGAACAATAAAGACTGTTATACTATACTCCTGTCTGTGGGTCTGCTTTTGGATTGGCCTCCTGGTCTGTTACAAAATTATTTTTAGTGGATTTATTTCAGGAGTTGATAAAGGCCAGTTAATCAGTTTTTCAATTTGCCTTTTTCTAAACTGTGTCTACTATATGAGGGCTTAAATACTCACTATCAGTAGATGATATGGCAATGTTTGATGCTGCTATGGAGAACTGAAGGAAAAATATTGTGGTTATAAAGGTACTATGTTGCTTCTTTAATTGGCCATGGTGTAAAATGGGACTCACATCTGACAGAATCTTCACATATTCAAGCCCCCTACCTGTCTATACACACCAATAATTGACCAAGATCTTTCATTAGGACTATCAGAAGATATTCTACATCTTGTAAACAGAATCTAAACCAGATGCATAAGTTTAATTCTGAAAAATAATGATGCCATTTTTTACCCTCAAGTGATTGCAGCAACAAATGCTTACAAATGGACTCAATGAGGTTGAGGAACTCTCTTCTTTTCAGGACAGACCTAAAGTGAAAGATACATTTAGAGGCTAAATTAGTTTGTCCTGTTGTAAAGGATTTTTCATTGTCAACTGACATTAAGACCACACAGGACCACCATTAGCTTTTAATTGGCTTTAGCTGAGATTTGCTATTGAGGGGATTACAAACCGGCAAATAATGAAAACCTATTTTATTACTGCAGTACCAATAATCAAAGAATAGGAACTAGCAGTGTGCTGAAATCACAAAGTGGAATTGGCTTAAACCATTAATCTGACAGCTATTGTTACAGCCGTTATTCCAGAATTGGGCTTCAGCCATGTTTATAGCCTGCTTCCACTGAACAGGACAATTCTTCCCTCCAGTCGCTGAATGTGCCTGCGCTTAACTATTAATTCATAGTTCTTATTGCATGACTAGAGGAATAATATCTGAAAACATGCAGCTGCAAACACTCAAATGAAATTAAATATAAATGGGGCTGTGTTGAGATTAACTATTTAGTGGCTGATGATATATGGGCCTTCAGTTATCTGAGTTCCTCATCAACCATACATGACAACACCAGTTCATATCGATTTAGAGGAAGCAGAAAGTGTTTTACATTTTCTATATACAGTATGTTTAACGGAATTATAAACAAACTTTTTTTTTTCAATTTAGAACAATATGTAAATCGATTAATTGTACGCAGATTGCAATTTGTGACTACCAGTGAATGCAATTTTATCCAATAGGAGTGTAACAGGGTGATTTTTATTTTTATTTTGTACAAAACTGTTTTGGTTTGGGGGCCTTCAATACAATACAGAGATGTGACGAACACAAACACTCGAGTTAAGTTTCCACATGCACTTTGAAGCACAATGCACACAGTATGAGCAGGGTGGCACCAAGTGGAACCCATATGCAATTTTTGATAATGTAGATGGACAATAAAACGATCCACACACCATCCACATCCTGAAGGTGAACCAGTATGGCAGCTAAGAGCAGCGTCACAGAGTTGGAAGACCCTTTGCTCCCCCTAGGCTCTCCAATTTGGGAGTGATTCAGATTCCCTGTCAGTTATGTCAATGGAGAGAGACAAGTCAACAAAACAAGAGCAGTACAATTTGGTGAAGATTGGTTCTGTTTTTGGTAACACATCAAATTTCATAACACATTTAAAACACCACCCAACTGTTAATATTACGGCTACCAAGAGAAAATCTGTAACCCAATTTTTAATTTCAATAAAGTCTTTTTTCTTTAATTAAATTGCTCTTCACTGTACCAAAAACGTATAAAAAATATATTGAACTAATTTTTTTTTTATGTAGCATTTCACTCCTATTACACAATAGACTGATTAACTACTTTAATGGAATGATTAAGATTTGATTCTACAGCAAACCTGTAATCCATGTCCTTCAGTCATCTGCACATCTTTATCAGCACCAGAGGATGATACATTAAAAATATCACACCACTGCTACATAGAAAATGTCACATCATAGTCTTAAAATGATTGAAGATTTTCATTGGTCTCTTAAGTTACTGCATTTATTGTAAAATATTTACATTTTGGCTGAATCCCAATTCACCCCTTACCCCTACCCCTCCATTTTGCGAGGTAGTTTTGTCCCGGTTCTCAATTGGACGGAGGGGAAGGGCTAAGGTGAAGGGCTATATACCCTTCACAAACAGAGATTTTCCAGGAGCACACTACAAACGAAGAGGTAGGAGGAGTTTCACATAATTCTGTTTGGATCATTATCAAGATGGAAGTAAATGCAGCCAAAACATGCAGCAGTGATAAAAAAAAAAAACACGCAAATGTGAGTCCTTTCTTCGTAAACTACTAAATCTTTTCTTTCTGCCTTTTAATGCTGTTTTAATGTGTTGCATTTCTGTCTTTTATAGTTGATAGCCATAAAAATATGAACAAACAGTTACAGCTACTCATAGTATGATGAATACTTTCACAAACAAACTTTTCGCATCTGTTAATAGCAGCATCAATGACCACTGATGATGTAACAGGTCGCAAAGTGTTGTCCCATTTCATAGGAGAATGTTTATGCCCCTACCCCTTGCAGCTCCATTTCAAGGGGTAGGGGTAACGGTTAGGGCTAAGGGGTGAATTGGGATTGAGCCTATCAGACTAATGAAGACAATTTAAGTAGAGAACAGCTGTGTTTGTGAGTGACAGTTATCACAATGACAACAAATGGCTAGAAAGATGTCGTGAGGGGAGATACATAAACACAAACATAGGAGGGCAGAATTATCAATACCATCCAAACATGTGACAATGCTAGGCAAGTGGTCAAAAAGAGGGGATTTATCAGATGTACTGCTGAGTGTGTGGCTGATAAAGATAAAGAGGTTACTTAGTTGGACTGTTGTGATAGTAAATTAGGAAGGTGTTGGAGTGCAGGAAGACTCAGTTATCTTTGCAGGATTAATTCAAGTGTCTTTATCTAAAAAAAAGAAGAAAAAAAAGAAACTAAAAGCTGCAAAATAGAACTATTTCTCTTGAGCGTATCATTGATGATGCCCAGGTCAGGTCAGCTGGGATGTTGGCCATATGCCGTGAGAAAAAAAATAATTTTCATTATTAGCATACCAAACACCATGCACATAAATAATGCAAAGGTTACAGTTTCTTTGTTCAAGGATACATCACTCAGAACTGGGGATCAGCATTTTGGGTGCCAGAGTGCCCCGAAAAGTCTTTGATAATAAAATGCTGAATGCAAATCCTGACCACATGTTGAGCCAAGGGGAGGCCTTGATCTCTGAACAAAGCGAGTGTAGTCAATAGAGGAGCTGTCCCATGAATCAAATCTGGGCAGAACCAACACTGATGAGTTGTGCGGCATTGATTTTGCTGTGAATCGTTTTTTATTTGCAGCCCTTCCGCACCTTTTAGTGCAATTATGGAAAAAATGAGCTGCTGATAATCAAGGTCTTGAGATCAAATTAAAGAATAGTTTTCTGACATAATTACACTAAGAGTGGCGCGTTTCGCAGTGGCACTATTATTTATCATGATATAACCAACAGGGTATCAACAGGAATGAATCACAAGTGTCACCAACAACCTCATCACCATAACACAACTACCATTAATCCAGCTGACATTACCGCTGAAGTGCACCACACTCAACTTGTTTGGCTAGGCCCGCCTTCCTCTAAGGTTTCAGCATGTGACAAATGACCCTGTCCTGGTCTGTTTACCCTCAGGAACCACTAACGCTGCTAATTTCAGACCCCTGCCTCTCTAATTTTTAAACACATTTTCAGACAGGTGTTTACTCTTTCCATCCCTACAAGGCTGCAGCGACCAGTAAAGAAAAAGACGATCATTACTCCTTATCATTTGAAGCCACAATAATTAAAAAGCCTCAGTGGTCTAAACACCTGCAGAGGAGAAAGTCTATGTCAAACTGAAATTTAAGATGAGGCTGAGTCTTGTCACTGCGACAGACTTGGGGCCAAGAAGGCAAATAACAGCCAGTAACAAGGGCAAAGACAAGGAGAAACTCTCAAGAGGAAAAAAAAGAAAAAAGGAAGAGAAACAAATGGAAGCTGCATTTAGGATAATAAACTGCCAGCAGAGAGTGAAAAATAGAAATGGGTAAACATAAAAGTGTGGGAGTACCATAGACAAAAACAACTGTACAGGATGAATGAAAGACTATAAGTGATGAGGTAAAGCTGCTGCTCGACAGACCTGTCACAGCTTGATGTATGGGCCTCTTATCTAGCAGGACCAAATGCATTATCAAAAACACTGTGACAACATGTCATTGTGTCTCGCTGTGAGCACACGAGGAACAAAACCGGTGGGTGACAATGTCTCCTAGTCATGCCTGGATAAAAACTTGCACTCCTGCTGCGTGTGATACATGACGAAACCTTGACGACAGAAATGCGATGTCTTAAAGTTAGATTTGGTGAGAAATGAGTGAGAAAGCTCCCAGCAGGACCCCTCTACCATCAGAGCACAGTAAAGCCAAGCCAAGTGCTATCTACCAATTAATCTAATATCACATCAATGTCCAGATCTAATAATAAGTCCTGCGATTTGAAGCATATGAACCCATGAATAGATGAGCCAATGTTGTGAAGGCTAAAAAGAGAATATTGCATAAGCAGGTGACTTTGCGCAGGCAGTGCAGTTTCATCTTATTGTCACAGAGGGAATGGTTGATTAAATGAAGGCCAGGAGTGATGACATAGCAGCAGGCACCGAGAGGAGAGTTTATCCATTGGCCTTGAGAAGGGACAAAGGACAATAGCTCTGAGAAAGAATATATAAACATCTCTCTGCTCAGCTCTTTTTTCATGCTTATACAATTATCCCTTCCGTCTATTCATCGCCAATAAAAACCTCACTTTGCTGTAATGCTTTGAACAGTGGGATAAAAGAAAAGGGAGGACTAGAAGGACCCTCGGGCTGTGGTTTTAAACTCTTTGTCTGGAAACCGAGGTTGACGACCCAGAGAGATTCTTGATCTAAGCTCAGCTGCCTGTTTCACACTTACTCACGACAAAGATCAGACGTTTGTGCACTTTTTTTTTTGGTTGAACTTTACCTGCATTTTCAAGTCCAGCCTCTTGAAGCAAAGCAGTGAATTAGGAGTCAGTGTCAGTGGCTGTTCTGATCTCTGCACGCCGTTGAATGTAACTGGCATTTGATTTCACTCAAATATGTGTTAATTTACCGCCCGGGAAAAAAAAAAAAGAAAAAAAAAAGTGGCACATGCAATATTTCACTGCACCACCTTTTGTTTTGATTATGTCCATTGTGACATTGTTTTGGCCACATAATGTATATGTAGTGTCACAAAAAGGTTCCTAATATTTTTTTTCCATCCATAGTTGCCTTCATTTCTGATTTTTGATGATAGAGAATCAGACCGCTGCATCAAATCTTCATCATATCCCAAATTAGAGTCTGGACTTTATGGTGGTTAATCCATGTGTGAAAATGAATGTCTCATTCTCCCTGAACCATTCTGTCGCAAGCCTGATGATTCTGGTCAATCCTAGCATTGTCCAATCTTTTTGACGTTACAGATGTCACAGTTACGCTGAAAGGCTTTTTTTGGATGTGCGTTTTTTTGTTGTTTTTTTTTGCCAGATCATGTATATTAAAATAAATTTTGGTCTCTGTCTCATTTTACCCACCCTAATACATACAGCACTTACCATTAGTAATTAGCATATAGCACATTCAGAGCTCTGAGTTGCATTCAGGGACCAACTTGAGATCTTCATCAGTACCTAAGGGCATTGGCAGGAGAACGAACTTATACATACCAGGCTTTGAGGTGTAGGAAACATGCACAGTGCTGAGCAAATCGGCTGGAAATCAACATGAAACATGTTAACTTTGAGGGTGAAGTGAAGTAATAACAGGTTTACAGCAAGTCTTCAAGTTATAGGAATAATTATGAAATATCAAGGTTTGGTGTGCCCTTTGTCATCTGATTTATGGGGTTTTATGAGGCTCTAATTGCTGAAATTCAATATGTTATTTATACTAATGTGAGACTTGCATTACCTTTTAGAACTTACATCTACAGAAGGAGTGGGTCCACCAGGTTTGTATCTCAGAATAGACTTCCTGTTCTTGTTTTTTCTGTTATATAGCATTAATGTCCATTATCATCACCTTCTGTCTTTGAGAGTGGACTGCAGTTATGGCCCCATTCTAACAAGGGCCTTTTGTTTTTTCTGCAGCCACAGTGGAAAATAAAGACAGGAGCATCCACTTGGTTGAAATCTGCAGCTCCTCCGCTATATGTCACGAAAAATTTAACACTGAAGCAGCATCTCTGCATTTCTATATTTAAATGCATTCTTTTTTCCTGTACTTTCAGACAGTTCTGGCTCCCACACCATCTACTTTTGTAGTTCTCTATTTTGCAGTGGACTGAGTTTGCCGATCTCAGATTTTCTTGAGGATCTTTTTATGTTTTCTTTCACGTGAATAGTCCACACATCTACTTTTTGTACTTTTTATATCCTCCCTCTTTCTAATGCTGTCTCATCAACATATGTTTTGTTCCGAGACAGGCATTGTATCTCATGGACGATGTGACTTTTCATCGTCAGTTTTGTCCTTGGATTATACAACGCCACCTGTGATGCTTTTTAAGAAAGCAAATAGAACTACAGTAAAAACTGCAAGGGTAAACAAACAAATATGCTATGCTCCAATCCAATACTGAGAGACGAATTGAACTTTTTCCAAATAAATTAATCAAAATATTGTAACAGCAGAAGAAATACACACCAGAATAATTTTGAATCACAAGAACATGAACTGTAACTGAATGTAAATAACTGAAACAAAATAACATCAACCGATCAGGAAATCACTAACAGACCTTAATACGCATTTATATTACTTGTTTTAGCCCCTTATTCATTGCCATGTGCTGTAACTTTGGACTTATGTTTGCATTTAGTAGCGATCGTATGCTAATAACCTCCTTTATGCTCTCTTTCCCCTACCTCCATACAAAACATCATTTTCTGCTCTGTACATGAACGCACACATTTCACTTCACTTGAATCATGACATTCAGTTTCTGACGCTCGCCCACATTTCAGTCATCCTTGGAAGGAGACAGAGCTGGCAGTCTCACATTGGCCATCCAGGGACAATGCGGCAGGCAGGAAGCAGCTCTACTACAGTAGTGGCATGACAGGTTCAGCTGAAGGAGAGGCACTGACACCCATACTAATGAGACTCCACGCAGCGCAGTGACCAAGCGTATGCAGGAGGATCAGGCAGAAACAATCACAGAGCTTCCATTGAGCATATTGCCTTGTGGAAACCCCCCTCTGTATCATTAGAGGAGGAAAGTCATTTACTCTTTTTACTTTCCATCTCATTTTAACAAATACGTTAGACAAGCATTCACAATGTAGTGGCCTTGACCAAGATCACACATCGATCTTGTTACCGCAGAACAACTACTGTTGGTCATTTACTTCAAATACATACCGCAGGCTGAGCATATCTGTATTTCAAAGGTTTTCAGCAACAACTGACTGGCTAAAGTTGATTAATCATTTTCAATATTAAATTGCATTAGGCTACCAGAGTATATCTGATACAGCACCAGATAAATCAATTATATGAAAACATTTGAACATCATATAAACAAGAGACTCCCCAGAGTCTAGACATAAACATCACAGCAGCCTTTATTCCATGTAAGTGTACCATCCAATATTTAATCAATACCCTCTGTTTCAGAGATACTGCAACACCGCAATGACAAAGTAGGTAGTTTAGCAAAACTTTATACTGCACTGGAATATCATCAGTGAATCGGGTTCACATGAAGGCAAAAACAGAGAACAAAAACATATGTCATTTACAGCTGCAATAGTGCAGTCCTGTTATTTTCTTTCATTACACTAATATATTACTAAACTATAAGTTATAGTCTTTTTAAGAAATATTTTAACACCAAATAGTTATAATTCTATTAGGACTGGTTTGCTGTAAATACTGTAAATCTTTCACAGAATTATAATGAGGTCCCTGGTGGGGTTCAATCTGAGCCATATCCCTGCCGAGTCAGGTAATGTATACATAAGGCCCCTCTATAATATAGTCTCAGTAAATCTATGGAGGACATCATATGAAAGTAATATTGATCTACTAAATTCCAGCTTATGGAGGCATGTTTCAGTTGGTAGCATATTTTATAGAAATGCAACAACTTTTTTTTTTCTCTTTACTCAGCAGTTGGCTTACTTTATCTAAATTTGTCTTTTAAATAAAAACAGTCAAAAATGGCTACAAGAATCTACATGAAATGGGCAGGTATAGTATATAGCATATATAAACACACTATTATATAAGCTGTTGTATGATGAGCAAATAAAAAAAAAATAGAAGGAGAAAAGGAAAGACAATGACCCTTGCAATTATGTAGATGGAATTTATTACCACCCCCAATATATTAATAAAGAATGGGATTGCCTTCTGATGACAGACAGATGTGATCTGTACAGGTGGTGAATCTTAGACTAAAATTAGCTCTGGTATTAGTCAGCTCTGTCTAATCAGCCTATCTTCCCAAATGCTCAAATGTGTACATTCATGTATAATATTGAAATTGTAAAGGAACTATAAAATAACCCCTAAATCTAGTTAACTTCGGAGACAAATTCCCTTTGGGAGGTTCTAGCCTTTTCCACAGGCTGCAAAGGCTGCATTAAATTTCCAAGTCAGCCAGGATTTGCCCTCTAGCCTCCTGTGAGGCTGAGGAGCATCTTGCTGCCCCATTACCTGCCAGTCTCCCCAAACAGCTGCCTCCTCCTGCTGTGAATTATGCAACAGTAGTGTTTACAATGAAGGCACACTGCCTGTAGGAACACAGAGAAGGACGTATGACCTTAGGAGGGTGAAGAAGGCAACTGTGTGTAAGTCTGTTCCTGCTGTCTTACAGTTAGCACGATAGGAATTTACAACAGACAGTTCAGGGTGACCTGCTCATTGACGGATCCTCAACACTGAAGGATGGGGTCAATTCCCGAGGTCAATTCTTGTCGAAGAAATCTAAGCTATTTGGACAGCCTGCTGTGGCAACTGAGGTTTAGGTACACATGTGCACAGAAGATAGCAGAGGAATTGCAGAAGTGTTTTTTTTTGCCTGTGTTGCTAATCCTGCCGCAGTAACAGAGCAACACAAGTTCCTATATTACATCACACATCTTCTCTCTACAGCCAGTGGAAAACACAGCACTGCTGCCCATTAGCCCATGCTAATAAGCAGAGCAATTTACTGACAAAAAGCCAGCAACTTGCTGTATCTTGTTTTAACTTCATTTTCTTATAGCCTATGTGCAAACTTGTAGCATAATTAGATAAGAAAATGCCGGGAAGGGATTTCTGGCATGACTTCCTTCCTATGTCTGTAGCAGGAACACAAACAAGCCAAAAGGCACTAGTCTGATAGAATAAAGTTGTTCTGTATACTATAAAGGTTGGTTTTGACCTCATTATATGACAAGATCTCATAAATCTGTCTGTTAGCAATTATTCATGTACACTGTGAGTGCTTTTTAAACACAACGAACTCTACTTTGTGCAATGAATATGAATACACATGAATGCACAATGAATAATAAATGGCCAGCATATAAATAAAATTTGTAATGATATCGTATGTTAATTTTAGTGTAAAATGTAACCAAATTGTCATGCAAATCTCTTGGCATGCTTATTAATAAAAAGAACACTAGACAGTGTATTAAACTTAGCTGGGGAGGATTTCTTCCTGGGGGATTAACGAGGGATAAAACACAATGTTTAGTAAACTGAAACACCCTCGGGCTGAAGGAATATAAAATGAGAAAATACAACTGTCTGAATACAGTATCATTTATTTACAGGTGTGAACTCATTGCATCTTTTGTGCATAAGTATTCAGGCTGATAGACGTGGTTCACAAAGTACTAAAAGTTTAATAAAGGGAAAATATGGTGGCACATCTCATGTCATGTGGTAAACTGCTCTCTTTAGCTTCAAGGTTATGGTGAGGATGAGTGATCATGAGAGTGTTTGTGTTCGGCAGTCCTGGGGGACATGTTGCATCTATCTGTGAAAAGGGAGACAGGCTTCAAATTGCCTCACCGCTGAGGATGACACAGCGCACTATCACTCCTTCCAGCTACAGTCAAACTTTGTGTGTGTTTGTGTGAGTGTGGGAAGAGGGTTGCGGGTGTGTAATGTCACAAGGTTGAATGTTGTTCTTGACTCTATGTGGCCTTGACAGTGAAAAAAGTGTGTGGGTGCACCAGAGTCATTTTTGATCAAAAATACATGTTACAATAACGTAATAAACAAGTGTCAGGTAAAAATATGAAAACATATGAATAAGACAATTGCAAAACATCGAACTTCACTTAAAACATTTCTTAATATTTACAATTATGAAGTTATCTTTCATTTGCCAGGCTGTTATCCATGCACTCACCCAGTTTTAAGGTAATCTCAAGATGTGGCAGTGACTACGTTATTATGCAAGATCTTGATACTGTACATGGACAGGATTAAGTCAAAGCAAAGGCATGGTGTGATTTCCAGTTTCCAACTCAAGCTTAGTTTAATCTGCAGTTCACAAAGGGCTACTGTACTCCTTCTTGACATCCTTTACTCAAGGGTGTGTGTGTGTGTATGTGTGTGTGTGTGTGTGTGTGTGTTGGTGTACACTAACCTTCAGGTTGAATCATTGTCTTAACCTGTAATGTAAATCTATTTGACACAAGATTTGTGCACCACCTGAACATTCAAGAAACTGTTGTGCTGTTTTGTGTTTTCTCTCCATACTCCACTTTTGTGTTCAGCGTTTTCTTGATAAATAATTTACAACACAAAGGATACTAAGTACTAAGTTATTGCAGTTGCGGCACAGGCATATTAACATATTTAAGGTCAGTGTCCTCCTTAAAATAGTACATTCCTTTAAAATAATGACCTCATATTAAGTTGAGAGCATTTTAGGACATACAGACCTACTTTTCCCTGGCCGATGTTGGTGGAAACAGCTAAACAGCAAAGGTGTGAGAAACTCAGATGTTTAGATGCCATATGTCCTGTTACCTCCAGTTCATTGTACAAAAATAAACACATTAGTTGCTGTACTGATTTTTACATAATCCAGAAAATATAGCACATACCATTAGAATTATAACATCTTTATGTTTTTGTTACATATCACTTCCTCATTGGTATTTCTTAGCCAACATGAAATGTCATTTTGCACTTGGACTAATGAGTTCAGGTGCCTCCTTTAATATATATGAGTTTCATGTGGTGCCCATTTTAACCTGGAGGTTGAATTATTACAATTCAAAAGAATCTATTGACACATAAACAAATAGAAGCACAGGCTCATTGGTCTTGGTCAGATATGTTAATGAAGTTCTCACCCTTCCAGATAGAGCCAGGCATGTCAGAAGATGAAAATAATGTTACTGTGAGTGAGAAACAGTGATGTCAATGAACCTGATAACATCAGATGTTGTGTCCATATGGTATAAGGGGTTGTGACACCAGCATGTCCAGGGTCACAACTGGTTTGTGGGGGATATAATCAGTGGAAGGACCCAGAAGGCAGGCGTCTCATGCTGATAATCTTCAGAGAGCTCAAATCTCTTTCATGACTGCCTATCAAGTCTACTGTTTATGTACACTGCTCAGCCAGTAAAATCACACATGAATATTTCAACTAAAATAACGAATCACTAGTCAGCAACCGAAACAGAAGAAATTAAAGATGACATAATCAATCTAATTCTGCATTAATGTGATGGAATTTTGCTGCAGGCGGTTTAAGGTAGGAATTGATCTACAGGATCATACAATCAATCGTTACGATGCAGAATGCAACTAGAACCTGAGCATAAATTCTACCTCCTATCTTGCCTATAGGACTGTGTTTGTTTACCTCAGTGTGGTTTGTCTCTGAACATACGTGTTAAGTCAATACACGAACACTCCTGTGGCATCCTGCTATTCTCTTGCATATGAATTTATGCTTCTGATTTGATAAAACGAGAGTGAAACAAGTAGAAAAAAAAAACATTTCAAACATCGGTTTTCTTGTATTTGCACAAATTTAATGAACTAAAAAAAAACTGTCTCAAGGACAGTGGATATTACACTGAAACCATGTGATTTTAGTAATTTTCTACAGAGTTTTTATATAAACACAATCCCTGAAAACTCCCACAGAAATTCAAGCAGAGGTTATAGAAATTCTCTTTGTAGTTGCAAAACAAAATATCCCTAAGCTTTGAATATAACCCTGCATAACATTATTTCCTTTGCTGTTTCACATGGTTCCTCTGCCACCTCTTCTCTCAAACAGTAAATGCCTCTCAGTCATCTTAAGCATGCAGCTTCTACATCAAGCATTTAGTTTCTTCTTCATCTAGTTTTTTTTTCTATCCAAAGCGGTCGGTATTTGATAGTGAACTGCAGGCACAATGAATACAGCAACTATTCACCGCAATTATTATTTTCTTTCATACTAATGTATTGCTAAATATTCCAAGAAAATTATTATTCTTTGAATGAAAAATATGACAGACCATGAAAATATTGACAGGAACAAACAGCTGTTGCTGGGATCCTCCCTGCATTGGACACATGAGACATAATTAATCACCCAGGGACTCAGACTCATTAATTGCTGTGTGCTGATTAATTGTCCCTCGTGAGGAACGTTCAGCTTAACATGCAAATTTGTGTCAGAGGATCCATTCAGCGATGCAGCCCAGGCAGGGACTTATTGTAAAATGACACATGTGAAGAGATAACAAGACGCTTGTCAGGGGCCTACTCTAAAACAGCTGTTTCTATTTCAAGGTCTCAAAGTAGGAGAAAAAAAGAGAGATGTTACAACGTGATGCTGATGAATATTGAGGCCTGAGAAACAAAGTGGGCTAGAGAGTTCTTTTGTGTGACATATTAGAGTGTTTGTCCTTGGTTTTGCTGCATTAAACCAACTGAAGAGAGGAGAGGAGAGGAGAGGAGAGGACAGGACAGGAAAGGAAAGGAAAGGAAAGGAGAGGAGAAGAGAGGAGGAACTACTTTGTGACCTGACGGTGGAAAAGGTCACTGACTCAGCAGCAAAGGACATTGTCAGAGGTGTCAGATTTTAATCACCTCCAACCACTTCATCAGCTCCTGCGTAAGATGGACTGAAAACAGCATTAGCGTGAGATCATAAAATCTCTCTGATGAAGAATGAGAAGAGTCATTCTCTTAAAAACATGAAATAGCACCACTTTCCCTTTCATTTGAGTCATCTATTTCCACCAAATTGAGACGATGATGATGAGACAATAGCTGAACAGATGGAGCACTAAGACACTTCACCAGTGATAAGGAGGAAGTGTACACATGGCTGAGTTCAAGGCTCCATTCTTCTGCCTGAACCAAACTTACACAGTTGCTATGGTAAATATTGAGAAAACACAGCTTTGAAAAGTCCATCTACTGTATTTCACATTACCTACAGTGAGCAAAAACCCCTTTCTTTCCTGCTTCAGAATTGTATAGTTTTGTCATTTCTCTTTTTACACATCAAAATAAAAAACGTGGGTTCATACATGCACGAGCCTTAAACTGCAGCTGACATAAAAGCAAAGCAAATCCAGCAATCGATACTGACTCAGTCACAGTAGTGCATCATTTATAATATAACACAGCGTGACGAGTGACATGAAAATCTGGTGAATCTACTATATAGTAATTACCTTGTTGTGTATGGCAACTGACCCTACACCCACTACATGTGACGGTAAACAGACTGTTTGGAAGAGAGAGGCAGCAAGTGGATATAAAAGAGGATTATAGTGAAATAAAAGTGAATAAAACAAGAGAAGAGAAGAGAAGAGAAGAGAAGAGAAGAGGAGAGAAGAGAAGAGAAGAGGAGAGAAGAGGAGAGAAGAGAAGAGAAGAGAAGAGGAGAGAAGACTGAGGTTTAGAGACTGTTCACTGAAATGCCAATTAGGCCAATACCTTGTGACATTTCTGCTCTTTCTCTTCTCATGATACAGCTAATGCACCACAACATGGGCAGTCATACTTCAGGATGCTTTATAATGCTGCAGCTATAACACATTAGGTCAGGCACAAAAGATTTTAACACTTGTGCTCTTTTTGCTGCCAGCTCTGAAACCTGAAGAAAACAACATGCCACGACACACATAAACAACATATACCCATCTCATATTTTACCATGTACAAAGAGCTCCCAGAGTCCTCGATCTGAAAGTCCCCATTTGTGTCCTTTATATTAGACAAAAAAAAATATATATTCATCCAGTTTCCATGGCAGTAATCGGAATATCAACTTAATGTATTCATTACGACTGTTTGCACATTGCCGTCTCAGAAGCCCCACAGTTGATGCAGGATGCCACAGGGTTTTGATGTGAAAAGACTCTTAATGTTCTCTACCCTGTAACGTCACACTGATGTGTGATACTGTACAGTACTCATCTAATCACTCCCTGCAGTAGCCCTGACTAAGCCAGTTTTAAAAACACCCACCATCCTGGCTCATGGCCAGCTGGGTTTCCTTCAAACTCTGTGGTATCATCATGACTGTTGGCTCCCTGGCAGCAGATATGACATTGACACTTCAGTGAGAGCCTACGGTCCAACACCAACAGAGATGTTTTACACAGGACACCCAGAGCTGCTCCTATATTGGCGTAACACTGTTTGTACTGCTCAGCATAGATTGAGTATACCTTTTTCCTTGGCTGGTTATTTTAAGTTTATGAAAACCTGCTACACCTTTTAAAATGTGCACAGGTTAGCCATACAGTAACAAGGTGTTTGCCATTAAGCCACTACTGTGAAGTATAAGCCCTTACTTGTCAAGCAGCCCAGTACTCAGTGAGTTTCTGCAGGCATCAGAGGCTGTACACTGTTCCACTGACATTCTTCAGTTTGCCATCCACAGATTTGTGGTCCCATTGAGCTGCAGATAAATTATTAATCAGCCTCTCACTAACAAAATGGGCTTTTAATTGTAGAGACTCCTGTTCGACAACACTGACTGAAACATGGGCCTTGGTACAAACTGGCTATCGATCAACCCCCTCTGGATATAGCCTCATCTTCAGGATCGGAGTGATCTGGTCCTGTGTGGCTGAACACAGTTTGGAAACAGATGTGTTTTTCAGATACTACATTTTATATAGCCCATACAAAAACGATGACGCTAATCTAGCAGTGAGAGTGATTAAACTTCAAAGGGAAGATAGAAGGAGGAGGAGTATGCTGATGTGGTTTTGCAGCAGCCTGAGAATTTGTACTCATCAAAAAGCACAAAAAAGCTGTGCAACCAAGTACAAGTGAATGGTAATTTAGCACTGATTAATTCAGAATCTGCACTGAGTTAAAAGCCTACCAAGAATGGAGTAATTGTTCTCAACAGACATGTCCGTCCTTTCAAAACTCAAAAATCCACTTTCTATTTTTACGACAATATTATTAAAAACTGAACAGATTCTATTTAATTACTTTGTCAGACAGTCATTTTGTACTGTAGGCCCTTAAGTTATAACAATACACACTGGAAATGATCAACTCTAAAATCTAAAATGTGAACTTGCCATTGTTTCAACTCACTGACTTGGCTTTGGCAGTCTGGGGGCCAGCCACAGTTCAAGCATCCTGAAGGAAACCACAGTCAAATCTATAGCAAAAACATCAGGCTGACATGACATTTAAGAGTCTCACAGCCTATCGGCATCTTTTAGTTACAGCCACACTCACAGGATCCCACAGGTGAGGAGCCTGGAGAGCCATTGAAAAACAGGAAAATCGTCAATTTCAACTCTAAGGGTTGACGATGCAACAATGCAGCCTGATGAGCTCCAGTCGAAGCCTTCAGTTTTTTGACTGAAAGCCGCAACGCCCGATGTAAATCCTGAACGTGTCAACAAGCTTACCTTTTCATTGCATTGTAATGAGCTGCGGATGGGTGTCGGTCACACAGGAATAGTTATCCAGCTCTTACATGACGGCCGTAATATCACTGTCACCCGGCTGTTTATCTGTCGGGAAGGTAAACAACAAGACGGTCCTATAACATTGCTAGATATGTTTGCCTTTTATCCTCAGGATGTGTGGCGTCATTTCGCTGCGGTCATTTCTTCTCGGTCTTCTGCCTTTCTGACTGCAGCTCACCGGTTTACACACGGATCCATCACGGCAGGGAAAACGCAGTTTGGAGGCTGCCGGTGATGCTGCTGCTGCTGCAGCGTTTGGTCCGTCGAGACGCGGGATGAGAGAGGTGGGGGTGGGGGCATCCGAGGGCCCACGACAAACAGTCAGCTCCGCGTCGGAGGACCGAAAATGAACTCATTGGACCCGAAATCACGGTCTCATGAGCAAACGGTGGTTGATGAATCATTATGTGCACAGCGAGGCAACTATGACTGTGTTTTTCTCGTGTGTCTGAGTGCAGTCTTTGATGATTCAAGGGAAGTGAAGAAAAAAAAAAAAATAGATGTATTTAAAGGGATTTTAAAGGGAACTTCATTAAAAATTGATTTGTGCTTTGGACACTATATAGACGATGTGATGTGTGAAGCCACATAGGACTGAAAGCAAAAGCGTCAGATCGTGATGTTTTCCTGCCACTTTGTGAAGTTGGTGTGTTGACACTTCATTAGTGCCCACAGACTTGAACAGGTTTTGTTATAGATAGTTCATGTAGGAGAGATTTATCTGAAAATGAATCACAGCTCTCCAAAGAGCTGTAGGTTATCAAACACTGTGGATATAGTCTCGTAGCCTATAGTAATGAGTAGTGTGGAAATGGAACCGCACACGCACGCACACACACACACACACACACACTCACACACACACACTCTCACACTAAACATCTGAACAAATAAAGAAAAAAGTAGAAGTTCCTCCGACAAAGCCATTTAATTCTTCATCTCCCAGCACAATAATATTCAATCACAAATATATGACCTATTTCCTTCTTAGGTAGTCTGTCGGTGACACTGGTCAGTTTAACTCCCTGTTGCCATGGTAACTAATTCGTCAGTTTGTACCGGATTTCAGTTGGTTTCCCCCCCTTCTTTTCAACCCGGTGTTGTGTTCCTATTAATAAGAAAGTAAAAAAAAAAAAACAATTCCATCCATCCATCCATCCATTTTTTTTTTTAATTTAATT
>JAPSES010000236.1:1512428-1537428 GCA_029822895.1 Maxillicosta whitleyi
TAGGCTAATCAGTAACTGACAGTGGGCAAAAGAAGGCCTAATAAACCTATTTTGACTAGTAATCCTTTTAAAGTCAGTATCAAGCTGCTTAATTACATTTTCAACAACTGTCATTTCCACAAACCTCCTTTCAACTGTAGTGGAGAAAACAGTGAGGCCTACTCAACAGTATCTATTTAATATGTATGCCTAAAAGATCAATGCGGTGCTACTGAATTGTTCAAGTGTGATTTAATCGTAAATATTAACTCCCACAGACTACATATATTAAATCATAGAGGATATAACCTCTGTGTCCCTACAGACATCTGTTTCTCTGATTTTCTCTTTAATGCTGTTGCGGATGCACACACTTATTTCCATGATTCACTGTCTATGATGCATCTAAAGGATTTATGACAGCGCTGGTGTTCTTGCTATTCATCCTAATAATATACAATATCTTTTAGGCAGCATCTTTCCTTTAATCTATAAAGACTGGGCTGCTAATGAATGTCTGTCAAAATTAATAATGGCTGCACATGTTTTAAACATAAATGTATTGCTCACAAGCAGAGAGGGGAGAAGGGGAGGAGTGGATTCTGTGCCACCAGCAGCTGCATGAACATGACTAATCTTCAGTTTAAAATCAAACTGACAATAAAAGACAATATGTCCTTACCAGAGTAATGCCCACTAGCATGAAAGATGGATGACTGGATAATACCATGACTAATGAATTTGTATCTCAGGGGTGGATATCCAAAGGGGAATAAAGGCAGTAGAGAGTGGGGATGTAATCCGAATACTTTTTTGTTCAGCTTCTCCTTTACACATGCTGATTGTTTGATAACAATCTCTGCTGACATTGTCTCTCAACCAGACACTGATCAACTACGTTTTTTTGTTGTTGTTGTTGGGACTCTAGGCCATAAATGAAGGTGACTAGTTGTCTTTTTTGATGAGATGACTGAGATATATATAAACAGAATGTCCATTTTGTGTATGTAAACCCTTCAAAAGCTTGACTGGATATGACACTCTGACATGAGCACCACCAGGTTTATAGCCAGAAGGCAAATCGAATGGACCAGTGGACCGCATGTCCGGAATTGTGTCCAAGACGATCATGGACATTGTGAAGACTGTATGTGTAATGTGATATGGCACAGAATCAGAATGATCATCTGGTAGTTTACACATAAAATGGTATCATTTTAGATGCTAAATGCTCAACCCATGAGACTCAAACAGCCATAACCAATGAAAATCATCTACTGATCTAAGATATTTAATAACTGTTGATCCACTAATTCTATGAATATATGTAAATAATTGCTTTAAAATGCAGTTTTGTCATCATTTCATGGTCATCAGATATGACCCACTGGACGTTCAGAGGCTCTGTAGTGATTGTCAAAACACTGTAATCTTCTACATCATTGATTAAAATGGCAGTGGACGGACACACTTGTTTTATGCAAGAATGAATAAATAAATAAATAAATAAGGCCCCTTTTCAGTTTTCTCTGTTTCGGATATAATAACCGTGAACTTTAATCGGAGCTTTTATTAACATCTACGATCAGTAAAATAAATACCTGGTTTTCACTGGAAAAAAAAAAAAGCAAAATACAGGAGGTAATATTAGAATAAAGGGTGATAAATCACTTCAGAAAGGTTAAAATAGAAAAAAAAAAAAAAAAAAACATCATGGTGCAATCTTGTGTTGCCACAGACCGTTCAGAGGCTCTGCAGTGAACATCACACTGAAACTTCTACAACATTGATTAAAACGACAGTGGACGGACACACTTGTTTTATGCAAGAATAAATAAATAAATAAATAAGGCCCCTTTTCACTTTTCTCTTGTTTCGGATATAATAACCATCAACTTTAATCTGAGCTTTTATTAACATCTACATGGTCAGTAAATTAAATATAGGAAGATACCTGGTTTTCACTGGGGGAAAAAAAGCAAAACACAGGAGGTAATATTAGAATAAAAGGCGATAAATCACTTCAGAAAGGTTAAAATAGAGAGAAAAAAAAACACCATGGTGCAATCTTGTGTTGGAAAAGACCCCTCCCTCGAACTAATTAATTGTCTCGCCTGCTAACACAAGTCACACGAGTCAAATCTCCATTTGGAGTCTATTTAAGTGGCTCTTCTGCTCGGCACATTTGACTTTCACTCCACATCCCACTATAGACTCTCATCAGACTGTTTCCATCCCTCGTTTATTCATTCATCTTCTGAACCCGCTTTATCCTCACTGGGGTGATGGGGGTCACTTGGAGCCTATCCCAGTTACTTAAGGGCGAAGGCGGGGTACAACCTGGACAAGTCAACAATTGAACATATAGACACAAACAATCACTCTGATTGTGTGTTTGGGTCTCTCCGTTTACTCCGACATGACAAAAAATTAATTTGGGAACTACTAAAAAATAGCAATGGGTCTTCATGGGTTATCTCATTAGAATTCTATGACAACAGCCTTAAACCTTAAAGACCTAGATTTAGTTTTGTAAAATTCAAACTGAATTTTTCTCTATATTTAACCTTTACTATATATCACAATTTATTCCAACATTATCCTCAGAATTTGACATTTTGCAGTGAAAATCAGGAATTTTGGTTCTTCTATACTGCCTTTGTTTAACTGATCATGTAGATGTTCATTTAAAAAAAAGTTTATTCAAAGGTTATACAGCAGTAACAGGAAAAAAAAAATTCTTTGGAAAATCTATCATTAACCGATCACTAAAGCTGTCAACAAACACTGCCATTTGTTAGTGTTGCAGAAAGTTACAGTGTTTCCAAATGTCACTGACAAGTTCACAAACTACATTTTACCTTGATTATCTATATATTGATAGGTTTAGTGGTTCAGACGTTAAATCTTTTAGATCAGTATATGCTTTTGTTCACCTGCAGTGGTTTTGGGTTTTGAGGTTTAATGCTCTTTGCTGTTTTTGAACATAGCTATTTGTTTTAAATGATGAGTTACTGCATTTGTAAATACCAAAGGGAAAAGGGAAGGAAATACTCTTTAACATCTTTCATATGGTACATTATTTATTTATTTTCATTAAAGCTTTCCCTGAAAAGCTTTTGAGTAAGTAGACCATGTCCAATTAGCTTAGCATCAGCATCCTGTATAAGTCAAGATGGATCTAGTCAGGTAAATGCAAAAGAAAGCAATTAATGTGATATTACACCGTCTTACACCATCTTGCTTTAATTTTAAAACTATTTGGTCATGGTTTTTATTCCATCTACATTCATCTGTATTCAAAACGCCCCAGACAGAGAAGAAACAAACAAAAACACATTAGTATTTACTTTCTGCACATGAACATTTCAAATAGCAGTAAACCCTGTCGTTTTTTTCTTTTCGGCTGTACTAATGTTTTGAGCTCTTTTCAGCATGTAACCCATTCAACTCATGACACATTGTAGTCCAACAGAGTGATAATAAAGGGATAGCTTATGCTTTGTCTATTGTCTGGTGTTTCAGAGAAGACAGAACACTGTTCCATCATCCACTGCCAAAAGCTCTGTTAGGAGCTTGATCAAATCAGTCTATTCTGTCATTGACAATCTGTTTTATGTAACAACTCCCATATTCAGAGCTCCTTCCAGCATTAACAAACTGTTTCGCAGATTATTCAGGCAGAATTACTGCCAGATGTGTGTGTTTTCATTGTTCATTTTTATGCTTATATTCATACCATTTGGTTCAAATCAATTGTGTTTTTTCTTTTACTCTGTTGTCTAACACATGCAGAAAAAGAACATATAATCCAAACCTTACATCAGGTGTAAATACAGAATGATTGTCCAGATTCTAAGAAATTCAGCTGCCATCACAGTCTGTTGTTTACAGACAAACACATCAATGAGATGTCTGTTTCATACACAATTACAAAGCAATGCACAGCTGAAAAGACCATAGATATTACAGCACAATAGACATTAGTTCAGTTTAATTTCAGAATCATCAGATAATAGCATCACATGACATGGTCAAAGTTTTTCAGTGCTCAAAGGAGAGGGAAGAAGTATAACTTATAGACTCCCACCTCCTTTTTACAACCTAATAGTTAAAGTAACTCTGCTTCCTTTGCTTTAACACACTTTTTTCTACACAATTTTACAATAACACAAAGCATCCAGACAAACCATTCACATACAGTTTTTTTTAGTCACCTCACACACAATAAGACTTGCATAATCAACTTTTTCTAATATAAACTAATATTTATATGCACTTTAAATATTTACAACAAAAACAATTATTAATAAATGTGATAGTATGTCCTAATTGTGATAGTCTGTATTAATTACAATAATATCTTATTTAATGCATTCTTTTATATAACTAGATAGTCATTTATTCAGATAATGTGCTACATTTTGTCATTATACTAGATTTATATATCCTTTTAAATGCACAAATTGAAGAACACATTTTGAATTTTTCATCCAGATTATTCCACAGATGTACCCCTCTAATAAACTAATCAATAATAGCAACCATTTGACTAATTTTATAAAAAATATTATATTTGGTACAATGTCACTTCCAAATTAAAGCACAGGATTAAACATTGCACAACTCATAAATGTCTTCTACAACTTTTTTTTTTTGTCCCACTGCACATGAAAAGTCATCTTATATGTAATAAACTCTGTTGCAATAGCATGTGTTTTCCTAAACACACAAAGTCCAAAGAGCATGTCTTCTGGCATGCATAACTGGGTTCTTCCTGTGGAGGACTGGCATTAATACGTAGACTGCTCCTCATGTTCGTGCCCCTAAGATATCACGCCAATTATTTGTCTCAGTGGGAGCAACCTATTTGCAGAAGATCTTCTTAAAATAAGATAGGAGTCACAGCCACTCTGCCTCTTCCCTGGTTCCTGACTGGACAGTTTACGTGGGCACGTGTCACCTCTCACCGAGACCCTGCAGGGCGATCTAACTATGGCTGTGGAAAGGTAGTGACGTTGAAGCTACCATACAAGCAATGCTTTTGGTTCTGTTCACACCCCTGCGGAGAGAATTCAGTCCCACTGTGCATCTCTGCATCTCCATTTTAGAGAGTTAACAGATCTGTACAACTTGCCCACGGCTCTGTCAAACATGAATCCCTGTCTTTCTCCTGCTATAGTCACAAACACACATACAGTATCTCCTCAGTCACACAAGCACAGATTGATATAGGTCGCTTTAGCTGTCACAAACCACAACTGCTTTTATTGTCTGTATACCATCTCTTAAGAGTTTATATTAAAAGAACATTCTGCAGATTTGTCCCTGGTGTTTTTATTTCCTATCTGTTCTCAAGAACTTTAATGTATAAAACAATAGTCACTTGGTAATTGTTAGACTAATCGAACACTTCTCACTATGGCTTTGACTGTATCATGAGGTTTCACACTGTGATCCAGATACTTTACTTTAATATGTGCAGAAAATCTACAGTCAAAGAGAATACATTGGATTTAGTCTCCTTTCTCATTTGTAAACAATAGTTTTTCCCACCATGTTAAATGATACTAATATCATATGTGTAGCAAATTTGTGCTATTACTGTAGTCACTGACTTTAAAACAAGACTGAAAATGGATTCCAGATGGGAATCTAGATGACAGTGAAATAATATAATGTTGTGAGCATTAAATAGATCTGCCTACAATGCAAAGAGGCAGTGGGATGTCAGGGGCAACATGACAAGAGGGTGTTAGGTGGGCGAGTGCCATTTCATCATACAATCCATGTACAGTAATCAATGACCACTCACTAGTGGAGAAAAGAAGGGCAGCAGAGAGATTGAGAGTGCCAGTGGGCATGTCAGATAAAAACACTGAAGGAGACAAACAGGAGACAAGAGGGAGGTTGCATCATTTAGGGTACGACAGCAAAAAAGTGGGGACATGTAAAAAAAGCAAAATTGTGAAAAAGATGGGGAGATTAAAGTAAGCAAATGATTATATAAGCAATCTCTTGACAGGGGGAGACACATAAAAGACCTGGGAGACCATGTGCTGATTGGAAAAGCTGAAGAGGCTATACTTCCTCTATCCTGTATAATCCAGCTCTCAGTGATTGCTCTTCAGATCAAAGAAACAGGCACTTTTTCACTAATTAAACATCTTTTGTTATGACCAAAAAACAAAAACAAAAACAAACAAACAAACAAACAAACAAAAAAACACTTTTCCCTACTTTTTAAAAAAATGTATTCTCCACTTAATGTTCTTTCAGCCAGGATACAAATGTGCTGTTTCCTACAGACGACATGTACACTAAATGCAAATACCTGCTCCCACAGCTTTCTGGTTTATGGTTGGGGTAAATCTGGTCAGCTATGGTTCTATTTTAAAAACACCACCAGCCCTGTATAAGCCTGGCACCATTCAGGCAGCACTGCAGATGGCTTAGTAAAGCAAGCTCCAATATCCAGTGCCTGGATTCGTGTTTAGAAAAACAGGAAGTGCTGAGACAAACTGCTTTCAGAATAGCTGAGCTCAATTTCTTCCAGTGTGGGTGCAATGTATGGAAAGCATAAAGGTTTTGAATGCATGATTCTGAGCCAGACATGACACATGACTCATGTATGTAAATAACAATGTGTAAAGTGGAGGTCATCAATTCTGATATAGCATTGGATTTGCAAAAGATTAACAACTCAGGAGACTCAAACATTAGTTACAGACAATGGGAAGTGCTTCTTGCCATTGACTAATTGTAATGTGGGTGCTCTGATGTGCACCAGATTAATGAACATGTGCTGAGTGTGTTCAGGCAGAATATTCTGTCAACCAGACCATGAACACATGGTTAAAGGGCTATACTGCTCCATTTTATCCATCTCAGTTTTCCTTGATTCTGTCAACCATAATAATATAATTTTTTTTGTGAAATTCACTTCGCAATCAAATGTTTCTATCCTATTTAAAATAAACATTAGTAAGCAATTACGCTCCACATTTTCCTCATCAATCATGTCTTACAGAAAACAAAGCAATTCATCATGAAGTGGACAGTCAATTACATTTGTTCTATGAAAAACAAAATAATAAAGCTAATTATTTGAATGTCAAGAGGTGAAATCCTTAATTCTTCCCCTTGGCCAGTTTCACGCTGTATCAGCATTTCCACTTTTAAATCATAATGTCAGGTGTCTGAATATTATCGGAGGTATGAGCCTATGGGAATTGTGGCTGGAACAATAATTTGGCTGATAGTTTTTTATCACAAGATATTCATGGAAATCTGAGTCTGCCTACCAATTAACAGAATTATTAGTTTCTAAATTACAGTTCACACAGTTGCTCTTAAAAGTGTACTTGTTTGCTACACAGAACTGTATAAACTCGTCATTGGATTTGTTTTTTAAGCAATGTAACAGTGACATACACATACTCCCATATCGCGTATCTATGCATTTCTCAATCACTGTGTAAAGATGTGGCCAGAACATACAAAGAATATGTAAACAAATTAAAAGCACACACTTTGGACCAAATCACAAGTATTTAGTATGGTTTCACTGAGACATATCAGTATTTTCTTATCATTTTAGTTACTTTCTGTCGTTAGAAATGGAGGTCACAATAAATACTAACCTTTGCAATTAGAGGCCATAGATTTTTTTTTCTTCTTGTGTACATATTATTTTTTAAACTGTGCACATATTTCCAGTGTTTCCTCCTTGAATGCTAAGACGGTGGGAAATAAATATGTGTGCTTGTTACCCACCTTGCAAAACCAATAAAGACAAACACATTGCATATTGTTATTTATTTTAAAGAAGCACTGACTCCATTCTAGGTGGTTTTTCAGTCTTATTTTACATGTTTATTTCTTATTGGATCCATTTTTGTGACAGAGCAATTGTTCATGCTACAGATGACATATTTTCATTCTTAAAATTAGGATTCCTCAGTCAACACATGTATTTTAACCACAGTAAGAAAGATGTTGATGAATTTAAGAGGGCTCTACGATTTGCTTGAAATGACCACTGGCAGAATCATTTCGCCATCTAGAGGAATTATAGGGAACTGCATCAAATCCTAGTAAGAGCTGAGCTGCATGGAACAGCCATATATTTCCTTGAATAATGCACAATTGAATTAGCACGAATTTATAGTCTTTTAAAATATATGTTAATGCACACCTGTTTAATTGATGAAAAATATTCAACATTTTTTTACATTCATTAATTTTATGGCCAAAATTTTGATTGGACGACCCGTGGCCTACTAATAGTAACTCCAAGATTACTCGCAGCTCTACATTTTATGACAAAAATGAGAATAATTTGGAGAGATGAGGCATTATGTACCCTATAATAGCTATTCTTTCACTTAGTTCACCAAATTATAAAAATAAATGAGTCTTAAAACGTGTTTTCACTAGCTCCATATTCAAATATTTAGTTAAATTGATCTTGAATGAAAGGTTTAAGGGCTTTAAAAACACATTACTTTAGTTTATTCTAGAGTTTTTAGGGATTTTATTATCATTTCCAAACAAAGCAGTATCGCTCTTTCTTCCACGCAGGAAAAAAAAAAAAAACTCCAGTTTTTACATAATAAAGTGCTATATTTCCTGAAATCTGTCTCACTTACTTGAATCATCTGTGAGTGGGCGGAGCTGACCCCGGCGGAGGGGCGGGGTAGTTGAGAGGTCAAAGTTGAATGCATTTTGTCTTTTGTGCTAAAGCTGGAGAGTGGAGTCCGATCGAATAGCGGTGTCTCTTCCCTCTTCCCCGGATCCTTTTAAAATTCCCTCCCGAACCTCTCCCCTTCTACCCTTGCCACCCTACCCACCCCCTGAACGCGCATCAAGGGACGGTTCGGGTAAGACTTCCAGAAATATGGCTTTGTTTTTTCTTTCATTTCAGAGTGAAGGACAGGGATAACTCAGTATGCCTCAGTGCGCTCCGTAGGCCGCAGGACCTGACTATTTACTGGAATGCACGATGCTAATGCTAGCAAGCTCAATGGAAAATTACCGAACTATGCTCAATGACCAATCTGGGTTTAGATAGGTTTTTAGGGGCTCTTTATGTGCATTACACCGACTACACAGTTGAACATTGCAATTGTGAATTCAGACATATAGCTTGGGGTTTAATAACTGCTAGTTGAAATGATACGGTTGCCTACTTAACAATCAAATCTTGTTTGCGTGACTAGCTGTGATGCTCTGTCCAAAATAGGATTTACGACTTTCACGCTTTCCTGTGAGCTTTATAAAGCTAACATCGTTTCTCGCTTGACACAGAGTTAGTACAGCACGGACTATATATTAAAGTAGCTAAAATTAGGGATGAAAACGGGATATGATAGTTCATGTCGCCACAGCTGTAATTCCAGGAAGTAGACGCTGCCACCGTGAGACAGTGGGTCATTGTGCTAACGTGAATGAGTGGACTCGGGCCAGTCTAATGTGAATTACTGGAATGAGACGACTCATTCTTTCAGAGTGCCTTGCTAATGTTGTTATAGTACAGTACAAGTCGGCAGGATGTTAAGAGTCTGCATCACTTCATTGATCTGCGTTGACGGCACTTTTTATAGTAAACAAGGGTTTCTTGTGAGATACTTCTGTAGCTGCACATGTTGGTCACATTTGCTTTTCCATTGCAGATATTCAGCCAGTGACCAAAGATTCAGCTTGTTGGCCAGTTTAACGTCCAAATCCAGCTGCAATTATGGACTCCAGTCTGGTTGAAGGGGGACTAAATGTCACCTTAACCATCAGGCTACTCATGCATGGGAAGGTGAGTGCCACATTCATTTGATGAGGAGTGTTCACTGCCTCCATTTGATCAGAGCAATCTGTGCTGCTGTCAGTGGAAAGTGAAAACAATTGGAGCATTTTTCTACTGGTCACTGAAGAATGCATTTATTGGCATGTCATACATTTTTCCCTCTTTTTTTCTTTGCAGGAGGTTGGAAGCATCATCGGCAAGGTATGTAGTTTTTACTGCCAGGATGATTTTTGTTTGTCTTTTCCCCAAGAGTGTTTTTGTAAATATTTTTTATTTGTGCTCTATTTACAGAAAGGAGAGTCTGTGAAGAAGATGAGAGAGGAGGTAGTAGGAATTTTAAAACGTGTGAATACAAGAGTAGACCTGTTTGCAATTTCAGTGACATTGACTCATGGGTCATACGATAATGATGTGACTGATTCAGTATTTCCTGTTTTGTGCTGCTGTGTGTTCAGAGTGGAGCTCGCATCAATATCTCAGAGGGAAACTGTCCAGAGAGGATCATAACACTTGCAGGACCCACCACCTCCATTTTTAAAGCCTTCTCCATGATCATAGAGAAACTGGAGGAGGTAGGACCCTTTTACCTCTTTTGACATTAAACACAGTGTTTCTGCTGGTGAAGTTTTGCCGTGGCACACCACCACAGCAAAATCCTTGCTCCCACACCATACATTTGATACAAAAATCAATAATAGGCATACACATTAGGCTATGGATATTAAAGTCTTGAATTTAAAATTTTAAGGCTTAGTAGTGTGGTAGTGTCTTCGATCTTTATAGGTTGTTTCTGCTGCCTGTCATTTCTGGACCAGCTGCACATTTGCGCATGCACGGCAGTAACTCTACTCGGACCAACTGCCTGAAACGCATTGCCAGAGACTTTCAGAGTCATTCTGCCCTCCAGATGACTGTTATTGAGTGCATCATGGCTCGATAATGAATGTGATTTTCATTATTAATGAATAAATGCTGTTGCAGTGTAGTTATTTTCTTTCCTTCAAAATGCAGAACAGAAACAGCCCCCTCCCTCCCCACCCCAAGTGACACACTGCCACAACAAGAGATCAGTTCCATAGGAAACACTCAAAACTGACATTGAAACACTGAAATTTATTTAAAGGGTTTCTTTTGGTGGTAACTTCTTTTTTCTTTTATTCCCCTTGCAGGATATCAGCACCTCGATGTCTAATAGTACAGCCACCAGCAAACCGCCAGTCACCATGCGCCTCATTGTGCCTGCCAGCCAGTGTGGCTCACTTATTGGCAAGGGTGGCTGCAAGATCAAGGAAATTAGAGAGGTTTGTTATTCTTTTTTTTTTTTTTTTAATACTTGAGTCACAGTGTTAACAATGACCTCTCATAATTCTTGTTGTGTGTGTTTCTGATTCTTCAGTCAGCAGGAGCTCAGGTACAAGTAGCAGGGGACATGTTACCCAACTCAACAGAGCGTGCCATCACTGTTGCAGGGACTCCACAGTCCATTATTGAGTGTGTCAAGCAGATCTGTGTTGTCATGCTTGAGGTAAACACAATGTTTAAAACCACTCTGTTTTACTTGTGGTATTAAAATCTATTTTCTTTATTTTTAACATGCTAAAGTAGCCTACATTTCTCCTGGTTTATTGCGTTTTGAGTCCTTGTTGTTGATTTAGTCAACATGATTATGTATTATCTTTTGTGAGGCTCTTTATAATACTAGTTTTGAAAGATACTGTAGATGAAATTCTTATTTTGAGGTTTGTAATGAATGTGCCTTCAGTAGCCAGCTGTTCAACAGCGTTTTTTTATTCTTTTTTCTTTCGGTTTCCTTAGTCCCCGCCGAAGGGAGTGACCATCCCATACAGACCCAAACCCTCAGGCTCTCCTGTCATCTTTGCAGGTGGTCAGGTAAATACTCCATGTTTTTGTTGTTGTGTGTGTTTGACCCATGTGTCAACTCTTTTGGGGTAACAGTATTGTTAGTAACTACTTCTGGTCAAAGGAATGTAATTATATGCAGGCTGTCATTCTGTAGAACGCCAGTCTTTGTTCTTGTACACACCAAGGACAGAGGACTGATGGATATTGGAGTACACTGACGGTGACACTGACACACCCTACTAAGTGCTGTTCTCTCCTTGCAGGCATACGCTGTCCAAGGGCAGCACGCCATTCCACAGCCTGATGTAAGTGAAGGGCCTTCTGTAAGTGATCCAATATATTTGCAAGTTCGGTCCTGGGGAGCCATGTCACCTTCTTATTCATCCCTATGACTCTTGTTTTTTTTTTCCAACCCCTGCTGCATTACATGGACATCCATTTTTTTAAAAAAAAACAACAACAAAAAAACAATGTAGACATCAATTTTCTTTAACCTTTTTAGAGCATATCATAGGAGGCATGTGTCATTTCACATTTTCTCTCATTATCACTTCAACCTCAATATAAAAGGGAAATTATAACTTTATGAATATGACATTTGTAGGTTTTTCTTCACTCGTGATTTATGTGTTTGTTTGCTCTCTGTATCTTTTCTTGCGTTGAATCAACAGCTCACCAAACTTCACCAGCTGGCCATGCAGCAGAGCCCCTTTCCCATTGCACATAGCAACCAGGGCTTCCAGGGTACGTGGACAGATTGAAAGGGAATGTGATTGCTGTAGATTTGTAATAATCCACCTAGTCAACACTCTCATGGGGGTTTCTTTGTGTTTATTCAGCTGGGATGGATGCCTCTGCACAAACTGGCTCTCATGAGCTGACCATTCCAAATGATGTAAGTCACATCCATTTACACTGTGCACTACTAAGTAACCTGTTTTTGGATGTTTGCATTTTTTTTGTGCTGTGAAAGTCATGTTTTGGCATCCCCCCCCCCCCCTTCTTTCCAGCTCATTGGCTGCATCATTGGCCGTCAGGGCGCAAAGATCAATGAGATTCGTCAGATGTCAGGCGCTCAGATCAAGATTGCCAACCCTGTGGAGGGCTCGACTGACAGACAGGTCACCATTACTGGGTCTCATGCCAGCATCAACCTGGCTGAGTACCTGATCAATGCTCGGTAAGAGGCTCTGTGCTAGTTCAACACTTCGATTTTCCCTGCAGGAAGCTGACTGACACAAAAACACAGCAGGATTCATGGTCTGACTATTGAAAAGTAGTTAAACAACTTAAAGGTTTCCTCTCATGGGGACAGAGCATATATTCATTAAAGCTGACCCAGTGTTTAGGGATGCACCAATCGTGAAATTCTGTGCTTGTGTTACTGATAAGGTCGATTCAAATGAGGTTTTGTGTTTATTTAGTTTTTTTCCCTTGTATTTTTCCTAGTTTTCTTGCTAGGGAGACAAAAAAATAATTGAACTCTTTCAAAGTCTTTCAGCCCTTCATTACACTGTATCTTCCGAACAAGCACAAATCCAATCATGCAAATTTCTGAAACATTCTGCATTGTAAGTCAACAGATAAACCCCAGCCATTGGTGGAATGGTATATTATTGTCAAGTGCCAGTATCTGTCAACAAGGTCAATATTTTCCGGTGCTGTCGTTCAGTCAGTATATTTGTGCATCCCAACTGGTCGTATTAACACCATCTCACTTTCCTGTTGAATTCCACAATAGGCAGCGAGTGCAATATAAACGGAAGTCTTTTAGGCGGATAAGTGGGAACTTAAAACACATTATTTACAATAGAGTGACTGTTACCTTTTGTTAAGGGTAGTTTTTCTGCCAGATTGCCCGAGAACTTGTTTATATTTTGTCTTCCTGTGGGAAACCATGCTGTCTGGAAGTTAGATTGTGCCTTTGTTCATGAATTTTAGAACTTACTTCTACTCTTTCTTAACCCTCCATGTCACTGACCCCCTAAAACGTGAGAACACACACTTATGTCTACATACTTCACTTGTTGTTTGCAACCAGTATTTTAAGATGTTGTTTTTGTTTTTCTATTGTTGCTCAGACTGTCCTCTGAAGCTACTGGACTGGCAGCCAACTGACTTGGAGGATCCTCATCAGCACCTAATGTAACCCCTCCCCCGACTTTTTACCAAGAGGTCCCTTACTGAATTTAATGCAAAAACCAAGTACTATAAACTCACTGTTTTCTCCTCTGCTTTTGGTTACATACTGCTCAGTTGTAATTACATCATCATCATGATGTTGGTATTTTATTTATTTATTATGTTTTTAAATTCCCTTTGCATATAGTTTTCAGAGATTTCCTTCTGTTGTATTACTTCCTCTCATTTTGCTGTATATCTGTATGAACTTCTTGATAATAGGTAAAAAGTTTTAGAAAAATCTGAAAATAATGTTTTTTTTAATGTCAGATTTTTCTTAGAAAATGTAAAAATGAAGAAAAAAACACACATAATAACATTATAGATGGACTGTTCTTTCCCTTCCTTTTTAAATATCTATTTATTTTTTATTTAATACACAGCTCCTTGTAAGAGTAGAGTTCATTGATATTTGCCATCTTCTTTTTGAAGCTGTACTTCTTGAATAAGGCATTGGCGGTAATGGGTTTCAGTGGGTGTAAATGATTTTCCAGTTGAAGTTGTATGGAGGAAGAAAATTTTTAGAGTCGGAAGGTAATTTATCCCTTGTTCACTCGGGGTGTAAAGGAGAATTTTTAAGCTACATTTTGTCTCACCTCTAATTTGCGGAGTAATTGTTTTGTGTCATTCCTGTGTTTCCATCCGTTTTATTTCTCGATCAGGACTTTTGAGCATTGTTGTGTAATGGATTCTAATAGGGTGGGTGGGGAGAGGTCACAGGGTGGGGCCTGAATGAGAGGAAAATATTTTCTTTTCTCTGAAATTACTAAGACCATAATAATGATCATGATGATGACGAAAATAACATTGAAATGTTTGTTTTAAATAGAGAAAATATTTTTTTTAACTGCAGGGCTGGGGAATGCTGCAAGGGGCAAAACTACAAGACATATTGGTCTTTATAAGTATATTATGCTGAGGTATTAAATTAAGATTAACTAGAAGGAGAATTATAGAATTAACACTAGTTTCCTGCTATCCTTTTTTGCCTGGGTCAGATTTTATTTTTTATTATTCTTTGCAGGATGAAGAAACTCACGTTTTTGTGCACGTTTTCAAACTATTGTAGATCTGGGTGCAATTAAATTGTTGAAGAACTGAAATGCAGAAATAAAAAGATGTGAAATGCTGAAACTTGTTTGTTTTCTTTAAAAAGCTGAGGATTCAGGTATTGACAAGAGGTGGCAAGCTAAAGCTCATGTGGTTGTACAGAAGCAGAGAGGAGACAAATTAGATGCGGATCACTAGTCAATTGATTTCACTTGGTTCATAAGTTTAAAGGGTCACAAGCTTAAATCGAAGACACAGTTATAATGTTTGCTATTCATTGAAAAACCTGACAAGTTTAGTAAAATCACATGGTCCTGTTGTAGGACATGCCTGAGTGGGAGGTAACAAAATGACACTGGAACAGTTTGGACATGCTTAAAGTCATTGAAAATAGTCATTTATTTCTCATCCATCTTAATGTGATGTAGCAACAGCACAAACTGTAGCTATTACAAGGCCTGTCTTTTTAAACAAACATCAGACTTTTTTTTTTAAACCAATACATTATTTATTGTTGCTCATAATATTTTGCTTTTGATATAATTCCTATGTTACAGGTACAATGTGCAATGCTGTATAAAAACAAAACATCTCTATTCAAACCCAAAGGATACTTACTCTTCTACTAGTAACCACCACAGAGTGCTCTATTCCTTATCTGGCTACTAATGCAAAACTCTTAAAGGGTAAAGGAATAGTTAAAGGTTTTTATGAAGCCTACCAACTGTATAAACTATACGAGTCCTTTTGGTTCATTAATAAAGCACCATCTTTCAAACACACATCCTACAAATAAAAAGGTGAACCAGAGGCCAACAGTTTAATTTGTGTACATTAAATGCACAACAGCGGAAGTGCTTTGTGAATGAACTCTCTGGTCTCCTATTTTATCACTTATTAGATAAGCTTAATAAAAACCTACAGCATGTCTTATGTGTATTTGTAACTCAGTAGTAGGAGGGTTAGAAAAGAAAATATATTACCTACTGAGAACCCTAATTATGCATCATGACTGATGTCTCGGTGAGATTTTCATTCCATTTTGACATTTCTTTTTTGAGTGCTGACATTTATTAACAAAACCAAAATAACAGAATACTTTCAGGATTAAAAAAGTGTAAACTTTCACAAAATATAAAACGGACACATCCGAACCATAAATTATAAACATGTAATCATGCATTTGTTCACAGGGCTGCATACCGTTTAGTCTTACATTTTTATCTTACAAATAAAATAAAGTTACATATTTTTCATGTGGTATGTAATGAATATTTACATTATTATTCATTAGTAGTTGATGCATTAGTGTATGGAGTATTCAGGATTCTCCCAGAGTGAAGGTTAGAGTGTTTAAAGGACTAAACGTGTGGTTTCTTGTGCGTGCATGTGCGTCTGTGGAGGGTTTTTTGCTCAACTGGAGCAGTGGCTGAGGTTACCTAAGTAACTATTTTGCCTAAAAAACCCCTACTGAACTTAAATGACATATATCGGATGTCACAAGCTGCCAAAATATCTGATGTCAGGTTATGACAAATATCCTATGTCATCTGATATAGGTTTGCCAGCCAACAAACTTATGAGACACCATAAGTCAACTTGTCATAGTCTGTGTGACTCTAGTGTAGTAGGTGTGATCCTTCATGGCAACAGTAATGTACTGCACTGACAGACTGGTGTTCGCTTGTGGTTCTTCTCTGTAGGGGAGCTGAGGGTCTTTGTTACTGTCCAGTGGACTATGGAGGTCCTGTATGAGGTGCCTGTGGAGACCCCTGATAGGGTAAAGGTTGAGACTGTGGCACCCATGCTCCAGCACTGGGGGGGCGACTGGGTTCGCCGCTACCTGACTGATCGAGCTCAGCGCTGTCGCAGTCAGAATCATCACACAGGGCCCGACTCTGTAGAGCGAAGAGATGTCAGAATTTTAAAGCTGCAGAGCATGATAGGTTTTTAGTGTTGTGGGCCAAAAAAAAATCCATCATTACTTTTCAGTATTATATAATTCAAGTGGCCTGAGAGGACACGAGGACTCTGCATGTACTCTTTTCTTGTGTTTTTAACGCATAGAAAATCTATTCTATGGTGCAGATTTAGGCTAATCACAGGCATTTTCAGACCAATCACAGACTTGATTGACAGCTGTAATCACCAATAGCTGATCAGATGCAACCTGGATGGGATTCTACTGCTCTATAGCATTTCCTGAAATGTGGCTTAATTTTGATGACAGATGACTGACACCATGTAATGCTCAGTTAGTGTTTTGATTTGGACCAAGAGGAGAAAGCTGCAGGAAGGTGTGTATATTACCCTTCTTTCCTCCCTAATAAATGCTCTTGCAGCTTTAACCCACAGTAGATAGTAATAACAGATGTACGTCAAATAAATGAGTACGGCTCAGTGCAACATAATATCACAAACTGCAAGTGGTAGAAGAAGTATTCAACAAATCTCTAATATTACACTATAAAAAATACCCCATCATAAGTAAATGTTCTGGATGCAGAAGCCGTACAAGACACTACTCCACCAGATCCACGGAGTATAGCTGCAGAGTCATATCTGAATGAATCCTAATCATATTTGACCTCCCTACTCTTCTGAAAACATCTGCACCTCAATGTATATTTCATGCAGCCCAAAAATCAGAAGTATTATCAGCAAATTATTAAGCAAAAGTGCAGTAAAATGACCCCTGTCAGTGTTTTACTGTTATTATGATGTTTCATTTTAAAATTGGGGTAGGAGATCCTGGAAAAACAGTTGGAGCAAGCTGCTTTTTGAAAATACACAACTCAAAAGGCCAAACCCCTTTCTTCAGACTTCCCCCTGAAGCCACGCCTCCTTTGTATTGATTGTACTCACTGAGGGGGGAAGGGAGAGGGACAAGTGGCAGTTGAATTTGATAGACATAAAACAATTCAGTCATTTTGATGGACCGGTTAAAATGATTGTATAGTATTTTTTCAGTCCTGCCAGTTCCACAGGTGACTAAATTTTAGTTAGAGCCTTTAATTAATTGGTTGTAATCAGAGTGTGAAGGGGATTTTAATTAATATAGTAAAACGTACTTGTGGAAAACATCTCCTACCCTACCTTTAATTTTACTGCTGTGTTAATGTCAATGTTGCGTTTCACTGACACACATCTTTCACACGCTTGGATCATTTTAAGGACTTAATATACTGTTGGCAGGTTAATTTACAGCAATGAATCATATTCTGTGAGATCATCATATGTTGGTAGAATCGCTGTCCAGTGAGAAAAAAGGCAGGTTCTTATGAGCTCATAAAAAGAGGCCTGTTTTCAGTTTTATGATAATGCAGCTTCTAATTAATCCAAGTGCGTTTGAGAAAAATTCATTTAAACTAAAAAGTGGAGGAGTTTATTACAATCATTCAATATTAATAAATTTGGAGAGGCATTGGACAGGAAAGGGATGAAAAATTATAATCTAAAACTGAAACAAATGCAGGTGATTATATTTGCTGCTCAGATGTAGGGCAGTAGGAGTATAACATATCTTAAAATTAAAATAGTAATGTGACTCAAAATCCTACTTATTTGTAGTTCCTGGCTAAAAGCATATAGTGGAGCTCCACCACTGGCACATGAGTTACCTCATTTGAATTCTGTCCCGCGTCCAGCTGAGCTTTCGCCTGTCCAGGGGCACTGTCTCTTTCCGATAAGCCATCAGAAGCCTGTGCAGGGTCAGTGTTGTCCGCAGGGATTTCCGACCCCTGAGAGAGGAGGTCATCGCTGCGGTCGTCCAACCTGTCGTCTGTGTTGGTGCTAACCACATCGGGTGTGCCGCTGTGGGAGTGGTCAGTGGTGTGACCCTCCTCACCGTCCGACACTGACAGGTTTTCAGAGCTGAAGGTAGATACCGACTGGCACTTGGTGATGCTGGTCGGACGTCTGGAAAGGTTGGAAAAGAAAGAGTTTTTAAAAACCAGATTTGACCAAAAGAAAGCATGAAAAAACTGAGTTAATGTATTTTTAATATTTACAGTTCTTTTTATTGTTTTTTTTTTTTTTTTTGAGGAGTTCAGATTAGTGTATTATTATGTTTTATTTTGAGGAATGAACAAATTTTATTTAATTTTATTTCTCAGGCATTAAAGCTTGTATTTATAGATGCTGAAAAAGGTAGGAAGAAACAATGTATATCATGAAATAAGCCATTATTTATGTACAATTTCAAATTGTGCAAAGTCATTGTATCCTTTTATGCTATGAAAAATTACAGTAACATTGGGGCATATGATACCATTATTTTGGCTCTGTTTTTGTGTTATTCCAGTTAATGGAAGTACTCTTAGTACTAATATTAGTTTTATTTTTTCTTATACCTTTAATAACCTTTGACAGAACTTAAAAATACTCTAATTCATAAGGCAATGAAGATGGCTTGAGGGATAAAAAAAAAAAAAACAGTGACGAAGGACAGCAACTTACTCACCGTCTCCGTGGCAACTCAACCTCACTGTCAACTTCACCCTCCTCCTCTTCTGATGACACTCCACGCCTCTGTATAGTCAGAAAAAGGAAAAATATGCAAGTGAAATTCACTGATGTCCATTAGAATACTGAAGAGTATGCATTAACGTCCGATGGAGCACCTGTTTGCGTGTGATAGCTGCTCTGTATAGAATAGCTGAAGGAGTGAGGTGCTGGCTTCCTATGCCTCCTGATGCCCCACGAGGCAACCTCACAGCACCAGCTCCCTCCTCCTTTTCATCCGTATCATGAGGCAGCCGTGGAGAACCCAGAGACCCCCGTCCTGCTGCCGCTCCCCTCCCGCATGGTGAGTCTGGACTGCTGGAGAACGGAAAAGACGCAGCATCCTCACTAGGAGTGTCACTGCGTGGGGGAGTTTCTGTGAGATCATCCAGGCCAGCTGCCCCGACTTCAGACCCCCCTAAACCTGCAGAGGCGCTTAGGCTTCCCCCTCTCTCCAGCCCACCCACAGAGGACTCCCCTTTCCCCTGGCCCTCTGCCTCTAGTGTGGTGCAGATGAGGTCAGGGCTGGAGGATGAGAGCTGCCTCTGCTGCTGCTCGTGGCTCAGGCCCCTCAGGGCTGCAGAAGGCTCCAGGAGCTGCTTGGAGGTGTTGGTGTTAGAGCTGTTGGCTTGGGAAGTTGAGTCCCTACTAGGGGAGGATTGATTTGCTTTCAGTCCAGCCAAATCCCCACTGCTGCCTTTTCCAGGCTTACGATGTCGAGTCTTTACCCTCCGCGACCGGCTGGGAGATGTGGAGCTTCTGTTTGGACAGGTGGGAATGGTGACTTGCATCACAGATGAGTCAATCTTAGGAATAATCACTTCCGATTTGAGGATGTCCGGCCTGAAAGTGTAGAAGACGTATGTCAACAATCCTAATCTTGAAAAATTATGATGGTAAAACAGTTTTCTCCAAATTTGTATTGTCATTATAGAATAATTATCAGAGCATATGACAACTTAAATATTTTTGATATATTTATAGGGATATGTTCTAAATATGTATATGTGTTTGTTTTTAAGTAAAAAAAAAAAAAAAAAGAGAGATTCCTGCACTGTCCACTTCTACACCACTATATCATAGAAGTTAATATATTGTTTACTTACTCTTCATTAATCTGAAAGATTTATTGACTAGTTATTTTTCAGACTCATCTGATTTTGAGCCATTGTGATTAACTGAGAGATTACATTAAGATTGTGTTAGACCCAAGAAAATATCCTCCTCCTCATCCAAATAAACTCTAAAAATCCTCTTGGATTAGCTAAAAAAAAAAAAAAAGCATTGTCAAAAAGGTGAAAACAGGGCTGTTTTGTTTTGCAATATTTATAACTATAAGATGATATTGTAGAATATACTCAGTAGTATATAAAGAAGTTAAAAAGAGTTCAACCTTAAACCTACATCAGTAAAATGTAAACACACATTATTACAACAAAAAGATTAATCGATAAAGATCATATCCCCATAACACTTTCATATTGTGATAGATTTAAGTGGAGTGTTTTCACAGTGTGGTAGTGGTGCTTTTACATAAAAGTCAGGGACATCAGTACTTTTTCCATTATGATCATTTCCTTATAGTTGTTACAGTCTGAAGGCTAACACTATTAACTTGAAATAACTATTGAAATGGTCTCACACCTTTTCCCAGATGGCAGTTTCTGTGGGACATTTCTCTTCTTGATGAGTTTGTCCATGGAGTTAGATGAGCTGCTCTGACGGGAGCTATGGTGCTTAAACAAGCCTGGATACTTCTTATCTAAAGACTGCTCTCTCCTGAAAGGAAAACATGTCATGATAGTAAATGTACATTGCATTTTAGAGCAATGCAACTACAGCCTAAATAGCTCAGCGATTTACCTCTGCAGCTCCTTTTCTTTGAGCTCCAGCTGCAGCATGACAGCGCTTAGTTCCATGTAAAGGTTGTTGGCCCTCTCTAGTTTCCTCTCATAGTGCTCACGAATGTCCAAAGCATGCCTGAGAAGAAAATAGGCTGTTGACGTCATAGTGCATTCGTACTCCTCTACAATAGGCATGCACTCGAGCCACTTTAATCCACAAGTATGGACAAAGGAGCATCATCAGGGAATTGAACAAAGTCAACACGACGTTTGTACATCCCAACTAGAATTAAAAAATCTTATTTATTCAACTTCCCACAAGTATCTGAAAACAAAGTTGATCACAGCCCATAAGACAAAAACCCTCTGTATGTTATTCTGGTGGGACACTTTGATCCAAAAGAAGACATGAAATGATTCAAACACTGTCTGTAACTCCATGTGTGTTCTTTTTTATCTGGTCAGTATTAATAATTCTAACAATAAAAAAGAGTAAAACACAAACCTGAGTTCCTCTCTGCGTCTGTTGATCAGTTCCTCATCGAGTCGGTGGAGACAAGTGCCCTCAGATTTAATTTTCTCAAAGTGCTGTTTCACCTCTTCTCGCCATTCAGCCTGTTGAGAGCACATATCTGTTAACTAGCCCTCTCTAGTTCCATCTCAGTTCAAATCCATTTCTCTTTTGTATGGAAATTGATGTCTGATTACTTTGGGTGCATGTGTTCATGTGTATTTGTACCTGATTGTCTGCATGGTGCAAGTGTTTAAATTAATTGCTCGTGCATCTTTCAATCATACCTGAGACTTGAAGTATGTCTCTTGTGGTGTAGAGAGCACATCAGCTGATGCTATATCCAGATGGAGAAGGATCTGACGAAAAGAAGGCCTATTCCTGGGTTTACAGTTCCTACAATTCCAAGATGGGAATAACAACTGTTTACATTTACAATGCACTGTAAAGTCAATAAAATCTCTAAACCACAGAGGAAGTGTTTCCTTGTGAAACTGTACTGAATCCATGCACCTACTACTCTCATCTGCTCATTTTCTGCCCTCCCCTCTTTGCTGTCTTTCCATGCCTTCCTTACCAGCACTGTCTGAGCAGAATCTTGAACCCATCAGGGCAACTCTCAGGAACGGGCAACTGCAGACTATTGTTTCCCACACCCCAAATGATGGCAGATGAGTCCACATCCTTATAAGGGATCTCTCCGGTTAGCATCTCCCACAGCACCACTCCAAATGACCTGTGGAATCACAATGAATTAGCTTAAAATGATGGTACAGTCCACTTATAATTAACTGCTATGAAAAGCAATTACATTTCTATTAAATGTGATAGTAGAGTTTGGAGTAAAAAGTAAATAGAAGGTGTTGGGCCTTATTACACTCACCAAATATCAACCTTTTCTGAGACTGGTTCATTCCGAATTACCTCCGGAGCCATCCAGGCCACAGTGCCAGCAAATGACATCTTTGTGCTCTTGTCACTGAGCTCCTTTGAGGTTCCAAAGTCAGAGATCTTCACCAGGTCATCATGTGTGATCAACATGCTGAAAAAGGAAGATCACAACACATGTGGTTTAGCAGCATTTTCATATTTCACCTGCCTTTCTTTTGGGGACCCAATGAAATGAGGCAGACATGGACTCAGTGTATTCTGTATTTGATATCCTGTTTGTGATCCAGTTTTGTAGTGCCCCATCTTTTTAGGATTATTGTGGAAGAACCCTTAAGACTAAGTAAAAACTACCTAGACAGTACATTTGCTGAGTATAGTAATGGCTTCTTTTCTCTGTTCCACTAAAACAAAAACTGTGATTATAAAAAAAAATACTACAATAGATGAAAGGTTTAAGCCACCAAAAAGTAATTTCACAGTCTTAGCTATGCTGAATGCAGTGACTTACTTGGGGGACTTGAGGTCTCGGTGAATGATTTTGTGTAAATGTAGATAGTTCATGCCACCTGCGATGCCCATAGACCAGTCAACCAGAAGGGAAGGGGTGATTTTACGGCCTGCCCGTAGCACCTCATACAGTTGGCCTTGAGCACAATATTCCATTAAGATACAGTAACAAGGAGCCTGGGTGCACACGCCCCTGGAAGGAAACAGGCAGTCAGATACTATTGATGCACAGAAAACCAAAGCACTATATCAAAGTGAGGTTTATGTAGTTAAATGATTGGTATGTTGATACATGACTCTGAAGGATATCATAGGTCTCCTCACTTGAAAGTGATGATATTGGGGTGCTTGAGTTTGCGGAGGTGTTTGATCTCTGTCTCTTTGATGTCCCGCACTTTCTTAACAGCCACGTCTTCTCCATGGAACTTCCCAAGGAAGACAGCCCCCTGCGCCCCACTGCCCACCCACTGCAAGTCAGAGATTTCCTCAAACGGAACCTCCCAAGACTCTAAACACAGATCAACAAAGTAAAACTCACTCAGTGAATGTGAAATCTTAAAACAGGCAAGAAGCACATTCTTGACCTTTCCATTCATCATCAAATCCCATAAAACACCTAAAACAGGTAACACTTTTCCATTCAGACCCCCCTTTTCCTTCATATCTATAGATGCAAGTCCTTGAAATGTGTCATTAATATTGAGTATCCCTTACTTTTTTGAGAGTGAAAAAAAGTTTCTAAATAAATATATATGTCCCCAGCCTTATTAATACAAGAGTAGAGATATTTATTGTTACTACTCCACTGACTGTTTTCCAGAGCATTATATTAAAGTGAGTTTGTCTCAGAATAAACCTACATGTTTACTGCAATGAATATGTCCCTCTACGTGTTTGTGCAATGTGCATTGAGCCACTAACTTCTTTTTTATTGGGTTTTGGTGAACAATGGGAAGAAATAATCTATATTTTCACATAGGCAATACTTTAATTAGGATCAATTCATTGTTTGTGTTAATGAGTATTTCCTTGGGTTTGTTGACAAAAAAGAAAATATATAGCACCAATATCTTTACATTGTCTTCCAGTGGAAAATGTAGCACACTAAGTCATTTATATCCTATGCACACTCCAAGACTTCAAAATGTCAATATGTACTTTTGTGAGTTTGGACAAGGAGTCGCTGGGTTTATAGAGCAAATGTGAGGCCCATGCCAGACATTAGAATGGTCAGGACACAATTAATACATACAATACACCTGCCATGCTCAAGGAGATAGTATATTGACAACTCATCTCGACCAATACATTTTAAGCCAGCTGTAGTGAGATAAGTGATGGATTGACGGAAAGAGAACAGTCCTCTCATAGCATAGATGTCTGTCATCTGTCAAAGAGACACTACTTAAGTGACTAAGAGAGAATGGTCACTAAAGAGAAGCAAGCTGGGCAGAATAAAAGAGACAGGCAGATCAATTCTTCATGAGGTCCACTGAAGTGTTGAGATCTCTGGAGAGCTGCAGCAGCGGAGGAAGATGCACATGATGCATCCCCTGGCCAGCTGTGAAATCTCACTGTCGCTTAAGACTGTGAGTGAGCAGGGCTGACAAACATCACCAGTTATGATGCTGGTAGGACATGGTGCTGATCAGTAAGTAGTGAAAATAAAACACTGTGAGTTTCATCCATGGGCTCGGCTACAAACCAAAAAATGTGATCGTCTGAATGAATGGCATATTTAAGTCAGAAAGTAGTATGCTATTACTACATATGATAATCAAATCCATTATTCTGCTTTCACATAAACTAACCAAAATACAACAGGTGGTCAAATCACAAACACAGCACATATTCTCATATTTAACACATACC